>JAAKBH010000084.1:195000-478055 GCA_019776075.1 Amaranthus palmeri
AATTAAAAAAAATTAAATGATGTAAGAGATAATATTAGGAAGTTAAAATGTTGTTTTGGAAAGTGTTAAAAAATGAGAGAAAAAAATATAATCTAGGATTTGAACCTATGACCCTTGAAATATTAAGTTAAACTCCAACCAACTAATCTACCCTTTCATTTTATAGTTGAACCTATGACCCTTGAAATATAATCTAGGATTTGAACCTATGACCCTTGAAATATTAAGTTACACTCCCAGATCCCCCATACTCGCCACATGTGTTTGGAAAATCAATAACTTGCAAGGATTTGACATGGTTGTTTTAAGTTGACCGCTGAACTTCATTGCGTCAATTTGGCGACCAACAATCCCATCGCCCCTTTCATTTTATAGTTGACGATCACCTTCACCCCTCACCTGGCCGTTGCCTAGTTACAAAATACAAAAGGCGGTGAGCTTCTCATAGCCAATCCGTCACAAAAGGCGATAAGTACGTTTTGGTCGCTATTTTCCCATTGCTATATTAATACTTATTTGTAGTGTAGTCGGTATAGATATCGACATCAAAAACAAACAAGGTAAATAAAAGAATGTAAAAAAATACTTTATAATTTTTTATGGGTTTCCCCTTCCTACGATGTAATAGGAGTTGGAAATTTCTGAAAAAAATTTCAAAACGTTCATAGAAAAGTGGATAGTTGTAGACAATTAAAAGATAATCAAATTAAGCTCTATGGCACGATTGTTCAATCTGATAACTAATATTATTATAGAGTTTTAAAATGATCCTCTTACATCGAAAAGGTGTTGGAAATACCTTAATTATTGTATATTATTCGATTAATCTAAGTTTGTAAATAGTAATATAACCTTAACTTAATTGCGTACTTTTAAAAATTATTTTATTTCTTTTATTTGATAGGATGGAGCATGGTGAATTGGTGATTGGTTATCCATTATGACAATAAAATCACGATTTTATTAATTGTTAGCATCAATATGATTGAATATGCAGTATGTCAAGGAACCAACTTGTTAGAGTAGTCTAACGAATGCAGAAGCGTTGGCCTAAAGGTGGCACGAAAGATTAACGACCATGGCTTGAAGGTGTACTAATGAGACATGGTTATATGCAAGTATTAAGGTGATTAAAGCAATAAAAGTAAGTAAAAACAATAACACCAAGATTTAAGATGGTTCACCATTAATTAGGCTACATCCACCATCCTAGGCTAGTGTATCATTATGTGTTTAAAGGATAGAAAGCTTGAAAGCTCATTACAAATGTTGAAGGAATTACATCAATGGAGTGTGTGTGAGCATTACATGGAGTAGAGAATTATAATAAGAATGGCAAGGATGATATTTGGGAGCTCAAGCTCATGGCTTGGCTCTACTACAGTACACTAAGGTGCTACCACTATATATAGATACAAGGGAAAGATAGGGCAGCAGATATAAGCCCAAGAAAGCAGCTAGCACATACGAAAAAGCAGGCAGAAGGGGTTGTTGCTTATTGTTTTGGTTCTTCCTCTTGGTCCCCACTTGTACTCGTTCTAGAGTACTACCTTGGATCCCCAGTAGTGCACCTCCAAAGCTTCTTTCATCCAAGTTTTCACTACCCATAGTACATTGTACTAAAGTACTTGTTTGATTCCCTTATAAACCAATCACAAAATGATGTGTCCTTTACCATAATCAAACATGCTTAAGGTCTAATAATCTTAGTTAATTATTTACCATAATCAATCAAAAGGTTAAGTTGATGGTTGAGGCCTCAGGATATGTTATATAGTCCAACACACACCCTCATACGAGAGCCCTTTAGGCTAGAAGTGTGGATACAACACAGGTCCTCTTCATACATGCAGGCACTTAATATTCCACTTTAAATGAGGGGTGGTTGAGATTCGAACCCGTGACCTCTTGTCACGTTTGCTTGTGATATACCATATCAAGAAACCAACTCAACCAAAAACTTAAGCTGATAGTTGAGACCCCATGATACAACACACACACTATATAACACTTTGGAGATGGAAAACATATTATCATTTTATGCTTCATCAAGTAAGTATAAACAAGAAATTTGCATGCAATTTAACTTTTTCAAGTTAGATTTAATAAGTTATTGGGATTTATGCAAGTTGATGAGGTCAACTCCACTATTGTGGCAATCATACAATTATATTCATTTTAAAAAGGAAATACTTTTATTAATAAAACAATCACACATGAAATACATAAATTGATGGATTCAACAATGGAGAGTACATTAATCACAACTCGATCACAAGGTGATGATATTGCAACAACAATTCATAATTCAAAGGAAAAGAAAATAGAGAAAATATGGTGGCCGGGGAACTGGATCGTCCAATCAATATAATTATATGCAGGGGGAAAAATGAGGTCTACATATTTTGCATTTCCCCCAGAACCAGCCGTTGCACCTTTGTCCGGGACAACAACTATGTAACAAACCACAAGAAGCCCCTAATGGAGGGCACCACTTTCCGCAAACACTTGTGAACTCTATCTTATTCAGGTAGTCGAAATTACGATTGCATGACAGTCCATCGCAACACCTACTGTTTTCGCACCTTTCTCCGTCTTTCTTGCATTCCTGTGCAGCTGCAGTCCCAGCCCAACCATTAATAAGTACCATCACAATTACCACACTCACAATCACGACACTAACGCTACTTTTGTTTTTAGGAAACCCAATCATTTTTTCTGATGTATAATATAATATAATATAATATATTGATTTTGTGTAACTACATTATATGCTCCCTATTTATAATCTCCAAATCAAGTACTCATTGCCTTATAAATAATTTATTTATAAAAATTAAACATGCATGATACATTGTGGTCATGCCAACCATGTTACTTAATACTAAGTCTTAAATAATTTCCCCGGCCCAGTCCCATTATTATATCACACAGATTGGAAATTGAATACTCTCCGTTTTATTGAATTTGTATTATTTTTCTTTTAATTTGTCCATTTAATTTGCAATATTTCTATTTTTGGTCAATAGTCCACCACTTTCTTTTAATCTCATTCATACATTTTAGCTTTATTTTAATTTAATGCACACAATTAGGGATAGCAATTTAGTTTGAATTCGACCCTAGTCCAAGTCGATCCGAGTAAAATAATCCGATTCGAGTCCGAGGAAAAAAAGTCAAACGACTCCGACCTTAAGATCCGAGTCTGAGTTAGAGACGAATTGGAGTTGGACCTTAATAAAAATCCGACACTACCCGACTCCGACCCTAAAGAGAATCTGACTTTGAATTTGTAGAATAAGAATAAAATACAATGCTTAATATTTAATGCACTTATTTAATGTTTAATATCTCTTTTTATACATAACGAAATATTATAAAAAGTGAATATTAATAATCTTTGCAATGAGACTGTTGGAATTTAGAGGTGTATAATGGTTATCGGAAATTAAAGACACATTTCTAACAGAAACGAATTAAATAAGATTTCACTCGACTATGTTTTAATTTATAAATTAAAAATAAAATACAAATTAAGAGCAATAAGTAAATAGTGTCAAAAAACAAATGTCTGATTCTCTATAAATAGGAGGGAGTATTACTATGTGAGAGTGTGACATTATCTTTATCGTGTTTCGTGTACGAGCATGTTACAAATTTGTCAATATAAATAGAAATTAGGTTAAATGGTGTTCTAAATCAGTATAAAAAGCCATCATTATATTTAGTCTTTTCAAAAAAAGATTTATAAATAAAAATTATTTCGAGAACTTTACATAAATTACGTCTTATCAGCTAGCGGTAAATTAGTTTCAAATCTTATCTTTAATATTTAATAAGTTAATTAATATTTTACTCGGCAAATATGGGAACCTTGTTCTAATTGAGAGAGAATCCAATAGCCAACTTAAGGCCTATAATAATGTGTGATTTGGCAAAATGTTGTAAACATGACATTTATCATTCAATAACTCTTTTATTATATTTTATAAATAATTAAAAAAATAGAAATAACATACAATTATATTAATTGATATGACCTAAAAAGTAAAAAATCAATTAATATAGATAATATTATAGTCATAGTTAGAAAGTAGTAAAGTCAATAATTTATTAGTCATGACATCATCATAGAGTTTTAGAAAGAAAATATTTGTTAAGGTTATGACACGCAAGCAAATTTAAAAAACGAAAATGTCATCTATATTTTGTTTTAGTAACAGTTATAGTTAGATTATAGATTTAATATCTTTATATATGTAGATTGTATAAGATATGCTTCTCATCAAGCGAATCAAATTAAAAGGATATTGAATTGCTAAAATTGTGGATCAAAGATATGGAGACCGAAAGATATTCGGCTGGTTCAAAGCTTGATCTAGAGATGTTCATTCGAGTTATTGGGTTGATTTCGGGTCAAGTGTTTCGCGTCGGTTCAAAATCGGGCTTTGTGTTCACATTTGTTTTTACATAATTGTAGATTCATTTTAAAGTCGGGTAAAATCAGATTCGGTTATAAAGTCAGGCGTCTATCAGGTATGTTTTGAACACCTCTAGTTTGATCCAATTTTTTTATATTTTAATTCAATATGATTATACTTGATTGAAGGAGTGGTAAGGGTGAATGTTTCTATGTCTTGCATTGCTTCAACAAAATGTCTTTTTCTACAACTATGATTTTCATAATCATTTCCTATAATCAAGAGAAATCATATCATGATATATATTTTGATGCTAACCTAAAGTTAGACTTATGGGTATGGAAAAATAACCGATGTGGAATATTCGATATGCGATTTTAAAATTACATTACTTATACGATTTCTAGAAATGAAATAATTCGGACTAGATATCCAGTTTAAAATCGGATTTTGGATTAGAATATTGGAAAAACCAGATAATCGGTTTTCCAATTTCAATATTATTTTAATTTTTAAAAAAATACCGTTTTCATTAATAAATTTTTTTAGGTTGTTGAATTTGTTGATATGTAAAATTCTCCAATAAAATTATATTGCACAACTAATTTATTGCTAATCATCATCATCATAAATATAAATAATAAATAAATAAATATACTAATTCAAAAACAACTATAACACGTGGCGACTTCAGAATGAGAGTTGTGGAATTCCTATGATTCACCACGTGTCACTTTGCTCAATCATTCTTTTTAATTTCTTAAATAAATAATGTTTTCTTATTTGCTCAATTATTCTTTAATTCAATATTAAATCTATTTCCTCAATTATTCTCAATTATTTTTTGTGATTTGGGTAATTAAAGTGGACTTCTTATAAAATGTACTCCCTCAAATCTTACAAGATTGTCCACTATGAGTTTTTCACGCAAATTTAAAAAACTAGAACCTTAGTAGTAAGTGGGTATTATTTTTTGTAGTAAGTGGGTATTATTTTAATTAAATAGTAGTGTGAAGTAATGATGGTATTGATATTATGAGAAAGAAAAAACATTTAAATTAAAGTTAAAATAAAGGGAAAAAAATTATCATCATACAATATATTAATTCATAAACATGTATGTCATGTGTCATTTTATAGTAGCATTTGTTCCAAGTGTGACTCCCATAAACATTTGTGTCATTTGTCATTTCATATAGACATTTATTCTAAGTGTCACTTCATAATATATATACTTGCATTTCTGAATTAAATTGAATCTTTTCTACTGATCCATTTAATCAAACAATAATAATCCATCAACTAATTTACGGACGATTCTATGTATTCTTACAGTTTCTTATTAAATTTTATTATTATAATTTAACTACTCTTCTCCTTTACCTACCCTATGTACTTCATCATATCAAAATTTAGTTTTTTCATTAATAATATTAGAACTACCCTTCGAAGTACTCCTCACACTCCTTCTCATTAATTTAGATTCCTTTCCTCTTCACAATACAATATTAAATGATTATAATTAATATAGCTTTCAAATTAACTAATAATCAATTAACAAATACCGCTGCATTTCAAAAAAAATTAACAAATACCGCTTAATAGTAAGTATTAATATAAAAATTATGAACGAAAACCGTGCATAGCACGGGTATAAACCTAGTTACCATTAATATAGAGTGTAGTTGGGGAAAATGGGAGTGATTATGAGGGTATATTTAGGGAAATAAAGATTTCCAAAAATTGAAAGTATTCTAAAATAGACAAACATTTGAAACTAACAGTGATAGTAAAGTGGACAAACATAAGACGGAGGGAGTAATGTCTTAATATATTTTAAATTTAATTTTTCTATTGTTGATGTAAATTGTTAATAACTTACATTATATAATATCTATTTTGATTGAGTATGTAAATTTTTTCTATGATTTATCTGAATAATTAATAATAATGCTACCAAAAAGTTATAAAAACAGTTAAATTACTATATACATGAAAGTTTTAAAATTTCGTGCATTGCACGGGAATTATACTAGTGATTAATGTTTTCTTATTATTTGCTCAATTATTCTTTAATTAAATATTAACTCCACTTTCTCAATTATTATCAATAACTTTAGAGTGTAAATGTTGTTTCTCTTTTACTTCTTCATTTGCGTAATTAAAGTGGACTTCTTATAAAATGTAATGTCTTTACATATATTAAATTTTAATTTTTCTATTGTTGCATTAAAATGTAAACTGTCAATAACTAACATTATATAATATATGAATAATTAATAATTATGCAAATAAAAATTATCAAAATAGTTTAATTAATATATATGAAAATTTTAAAATTCGTGCATTACACGGACATAATACTACTTTATTTAGATTTTTGAAAATCCCACCATATTTCAAAAATTGATTGGTTTACAATGTTGAAAAAAAAAGAGCTTTGAGAGGTAAAAAGAATGTAGAAATAATAAGGTGAGGATGAGACAGAGAGGATTAAGTTAGGTTTAACAATACATGAGCAAGATGACAAACTTCATTAATATCTGTGAAGAGCTTCATCGCCATCTAGGGTTTTGGGTCAGAAAAGTATTCTGATGTTATTTATTTCGGCTAGTTTTGTACGAGACCGTTTTATTATGAGACGGGTCTATATAATCACAAAATCTCACAAGAGACGGTCTATAGGATAGACCACAAAATTGGACCAGCCCATTTCCCCTAACTGATTTTTTTTATTATAATATCAATTATATTATGTTATAATCCTGAATGTAAGGTATTATAACCTCGAATATACTATTCTATAACCCCAAATATAAGTTATTATAACCCCAAATAATTTATTATAACCCAAAATATACTATGTTATGTTTTGGGCTGGGCTTTATGGATTCCGTCTATAGAATAGACCGTCTCCCATGAGACTTACTGCTATATATATAATATCCCATTTTTTAATTGATTACTTTAACGGTTCGTTTGGTAGGTGGTAATGGAAATGAAAAATTAGTGTAATTTTGGTTGAAAGATCCTAAGTAATCACTTTAAGGTCATCAATAATACTTTAAAACTACCATTTAGTACTATTAACCAAACGGGCCGTAAGATCCTGAGTAATCACTTTAAGGTCATAAATAATACTCTAAAACTATAAAAGTGATTATATTAAAATTAAGAATTAATGTATTTGTTTTTGTTATGGAGTCGATGATGGAGAAGAAGAAACAGGAGGCCGGGTATTAGAAGTAAATCTGGGTTTGCTGATGGGTTTTGCATTAGTAGTGATGGTCATTCGGAGGTATTGGTCTGTGGTGGAGAGATGCGTCTGTCAACCTTGTCTCCTACTCTAAGCGTCATATTCTGGTGGAAGTTTGAGAGGTTCGGGGGTGCGAGAGACAATGGTATGCATGTGGTATTTATGGTTGGGCTGATCGAGCAAATAAACACAAGACCTGGGAGTTGATTCAGAAAATTAGGGAGGATGTTCGGGGTTCGATGTTGTGTTTTGGGGACTTCAATGAGATTCTTCATATTGGTGAGAATGAAGGTGGGGTCAGAGGCAAGATAGGGATATGGTGGCTTTTGGACGTCTGTGGGCTACATGATCTGGGGTTTCGTGGAAGTGCTTTCACCTGGTGTAGGGGTCTCTCTTCGGCTACAATGATCAGAGAACGACTTGATAGATTCATTGCTTGTTTAGATTGGTTTGATCTCTTTCCTTCCTTTGATGTGCGACATTTTCCTATATACCGATCAGATCATGCTCCTATCTTGCTACATACGTCCAGACCGCCAAATGAGGGTTGTAATGCTAAGCTGTTTCCTTTCGAATCATTGTGGATCTCTAATGATGATTGCAGGAATGTGGTTGCTAGGGGTTGTGAGGAAGGCATGGGGGAAGACATTGATTTTCGCATTGCTTATTGTGCGAATAAACTTTCTAATTGGGCCGATAGCACCTTTAGAGCTTTAAGAGCTAGGATTAAAACTTCTGAGAGAAAATTACAAGCAGCTCAACGATGTCGTCCAGATGCGAATATGTTACAACAGTGCAAATCCCTTGCTGATGAACTGGATGAACTCCATAGGTTGGAAGAATCATACTGGCACATGCGGTCTAGAGCGAATGAGTTAAGGGATGGGGATCAAAACTCCAAATATTTTCACAATAAAGCTAGCTCCCGACGTCGACGTAACACAATCAAAGTGCTTAATGATGATAATGGCACCTGGAGAACAAGTAAAGTTGAGATAGAACGTCTGGTCACATCATATTATGAGCAGCTTTTTACTTCGAGTTCCCCTACCAATTTCGATGAGGCTACTGCAAGGTTGGGATGTTTAGTGACTGATGAGATGAATGACGCCTTTGAAGCCAATCCTAGTGCTGAGGAAATCTGTACAGCTGTGTTTTAGAGGCATCCTACGAAGGCGCCAGGTACGGATGGTTTTCATGCTTTGTTTTATCAGAATTTTTGGGATATTGTAGGAGATGCTGTTGTAGGCTTGGTTAGGAGATGGGGGGGTTTCTTGTGGACTTAAAGAGCCTGAATCAAACTTGTGTTTCCCTTATAACGAAGTGCAATGACCCAAAATCCCTCAAAGACTACAGACCTATCAGTTGCTGCAATGTGATTTACAAGATCATTTCCAAAATGCTTGCGAATAGGCTGAAGTCGATTATGCATAGGATCATTTCCCCTAATCAGAGTGCTTTCATCAAGGGCCGATTAATTACTAACAATGCTTTGCTGGCTTTTGAGACCTTTCATTCGATGAAGAGGTAGACTGATTGTAGAAATAATGCTTTTGCCCTGAAACTTGAAATGAGCAAAGCCTATGATAGGGTGGAGTGGGGTTTTCTGGAGAGAGTGATGCTTAAATTGGGCTTCTGTGATAACTGGGTGCGGCGGATCATGAGCTGTATTACTAGTGTTTCCTTCTTGTTCAACATCAATGGTACTATTTGTGGCAATGTTATTCCTTCTCGAGGCTTGCGACAAGGGGATCCTATATCTTCATACCTTTTTATCTTATGTGCAGATGCTTTTTCTACCTTGATCAGTTGATCTCTAATGCCATTAGCAGGAAAAGCATTCATGGGGTCAGAGTCTGCAGAGGTGCTCCGCTTGTTTCACATTTGTTCTTTGCAGATGACAGCATCCTTTTTGCGAGAGCTACTGTTCGTGAATGCTCTGAGATTGCTTCCATCATAAGCATATATGAGAGAGCTTCGGGCCAAAGTGTCAATTTTGATAAGACAGAGATCTCGTTTAGCAAAGGTGTTCCGCAGTCTCAAAGACGCATTATCCAAGAGCAGTTGGGGGTCCGGGAAGTCGAACGCCATTCAAAGTATTTGAGGTTGCCTACTATAATTGGAAGATCAAAAAAAGCCATCTTCACTTGCTTGAAGGGGAGAATTTGGAAGAAAATTCAGGGTTGGAAAGAACGATTACTATCTCGAGCGGGTAAAGAAGTACTGATCAAGGCAGTGGTATAGGCTATCCCGACATATATGATGAGTATCTTTCGCATTCCGGATGGTGTGCTAGACGATATCCATTCTATGATGGCTAGATTCTTGTGGGGCTCAACTGGTGACACTCGCAAAACTCATTGGTACAATTGGCGAGTCTTTTGTTTTGCTTTGGTCTTCTGGTTCGTCTGTAGGTGGGGGTTTGTTTTAGAAGGTGGTTTGGGTTTGTCTGTTGTTGTTGGTGATTTAGAGATCATAAGGTATTAGAGCCGACATACTAACAGGTTGGATGTAGGCGTTCTCGAAGGGCAAGTTGGTGAAATATAAGTTATAGGGGTATCTATGGCTGGTCTACTACAAGTGCTGATGGCTTGAATACAGTTGGAAAAAAGCAAAGTCAAAGGGGCAAATTGGTGTTGGTGTATTTTAGAGATCAGTTATTTGGTGAGGTGTTAGTGTCTAGTTTTGGTGTTTTCTGTTGTGATGGTGGTGTTTCTCTGTTTAATTTTTTTGGTGGGAAAGGTGGGAGAATATGGTGTTATTTATGGTAGTGTTTTGTATCCCCCTTTTTTGTTTGGTATGTAAGGTATGGGTGGAGTATTGGGCGTCTCTTTTAGGTTCCTCTAGACTGGAGAGTTTCGAAGTTTAGGGCGTGGAGTGTGCTGTTTTCGTGGTCTTGACTAGCGTTGATCGGAGGCGGTGGGAGAGTTAAGTCTTTGGCGTTTCTTTGATGATGGGGCTTGATTCTCCTTCTCGAGTAATTGGGGGCTTTAGGCTGGAAAATCTCAGTGTGGTGTTGTGGGCGTTTTCTCTTTCAGACGGTGGTATTTACAGGGTGGTCTTGAAGAAGGTTTTTACCGTTGGTGTTTTCGAAGGGCCAAGTTTGGTGGGTCTTCCTGAGATTTTGTTATACATATGGTGAAGTGAAGCTTGCTGTCTTTAGGCATCCTGGCGTGTCGTTTCTTGAGTGGTTTCAACTGCAGTTTCTAAGTGGGAAGCAATTTTGGTGGCTCTTTGGTTTT
Organism: Amaranthus palmeri; assembly: GCA_019776075.1. Taxonomy (NCBI): domain Eukaryota; kingdom Viridiplantae; phylum Streptophyta; class Magnoliopsida; order Caryophyllales; family Amaranthaceae; genus Amaranthus; species Amaranthus palmeri. Next base: position 205,920 of record JAAKBH010000084.1, read on the forward strand.
CTATATCGTTTCTTTAGGGTGGTTTACATTGTTGGTGATTACGAGCTTATAGCTTATTGGTGTGTAAGGTGATACCAGCTCTATTGGTGTGTAAGATGGTAGGACTATTTCTTCTTGGTGTTTTGGAAAACGTTTTGCATAGCACACCCCTATGCTGTTTTTGGTGGCCTGATTCATGGTCCTCTTTCCCAATGGCTTTTTCCCCTCGTGGGGGTTTTTTGTGCCGGCGGGCTAGGAGTTCCATATTTCAGTGTGGTGTTAATTCCCTATTTTTATATATCTCCCTAATTTCCAAAAAAAATAAAATCTAAAGATGTTAAGATGGTAACCAAAACATATAAATGCCTAATTGATGTAAATATTTAAAGACTCTTGATACTAGTATGAAAATGTCGATTAAAATACCATTTTGTAAACAAACTTATTCCTAAACCTCCCAAAAAACAAAATTTCCAACTTTTTTAGCGTTGGAACAATTAGCTGCAAAATAGGCGTTGCTTTTCTTAATGTTTTATAGGTGACAAGATAGAATCCGTGTCAAGCACAGTTTATAAATTATTTAAATAAAAAGTTACTGATTTTAAATGTTTAACAAAGTTACTTAAATTATTAATTAATAATAAAATAATAAAATAATAAAATAATAAAATATTTCAAAACTTTTTTAATAATTAATTTATAAAACTTGTCAAACATGAGTGATACAACTATCATTGAAAATTTATTTCACAGATATCTTATTTTAATTTATTACAAAATTATATTAATGAAAGTTAAATTTTTACTTAAATTATTATCTTAGTAGATATTCATCTATTGTAATTAAAAGATTTTACATAACTTAACTGATTGTGTATATATATGGTAAAAAATTTAATAAATAAGGTGTATTTTAAAATCTTTTGTATCTTTTTCTAAAATAGAAAAAATCTTTTGTATCTAATCAATTAAAAAGATATTACATGATATGCTATAAAAAGATTTACCTAATAAGAACATGAAAAGAGAGAGGAAATTTTATTGTAAAGTCCACATGTGTCCTAATCGTTTCTTCATTAGTATATTATATAGATAGATAGATTAAATTGAGTTACACAACAAGTTGTATAATGGAGAAAATCAAAGGTGCTTCTTTTATTGCAAAAATTGAAAAAAAAAAACAACATAAATAAAATCAACATCCAAAGGGTGTTTTATTATTATGAAATATAAAACTATTGCGAAAATTTCTAGTCTCTCAATTATCAAGAAAATAAAGATAATTGATATAAACATAAATCTCAATCCAAGAAAAGCTTAATCGCCACGATTTTTAGTCTGAAACATCTTCTTCATCCTTAGTTGATTGCTATGTCCACACTTCTTTTTCCTACAGTTTGTCGCCCTCAAAGGTAGACGAGCATAACACCTATCATTGCGGATATATGATTTATTAGAGTATATAAGATATCATATTTTTTCCGATAAACCATTAAGTTATGACGTACAATTTTTAAGTTAGTATTGAATTTAGAGTTAACATTTCAAAACCAAGACAATAAGCTTAGAATATTTTATTTTTAACAAAAAAACAAAAAAGCAAAACAACGAGTTCGAGTGTAACAAATTAAATTATTCTCAATAACGTTAAACAAACAAAAAATTGATCAAAAAAGTTACGTACTTGCGGCAAATTTGCTTGTTTTGATTGTATTTTTGAGCCAAAGCCAATAAAGTAGGGGAATAACTGAATGTGCCATAACCTCCACCTATCAAACTCAACGTTAAATGAAGAGTCGATTCTCTTTGAATGTTGTAATCTATAAGAGTGTGTTCCTCTTTAAGTTGCTTTCCAGCATAGATCAAACGTTGTTCATCCGCTATAATACCTTCACAATAAAATGTAAATATTAAGTTTTGTGTCTTAAATCAATCGTAATATTAAAATAATCGATCATTACATAATAATATTATATTCCCTTGATCCCTTCCTTTTAAATAAAAAAATTTCTTCATTTAATTTTAATACTATAAAACTAGAAGTGAACCCAAGTACGATCTTATTAAAAATACATAAAGACGAATTTAGCAAAATTTGACATTAACAAATTATTAATTTTACATCATATAAACATGAAAAATCATGTTTTTTTTCCGTTATGTTTAGAAACAAAGTGAGTTTAACAATTAGAAAAAAAATTAAAAGGACAATGACATATTTTTAAAAATTTTCGAAAATCAATACTGATATAATTTAGAATATTATATTGAAAAGAAATACTTTTAGAATAATATTAAATAAATTACGAAAAACAAATTATATATACCTTGTTTCTGTTGAATTTTGGCTTGAATACTAGCGATTGTATCAGTATTTTCAACCTCAAGGGTGATTGATTTACCATCCAAACTTTTTACAAAGATCTGCATTTTTCTGATTTCTTTTTTGCTTGTTATTTTCTTGTACAAAAAACTATACGTGGGGCGTGTTGTATTTATATTTATAATAACTGCTGATGAATTTATAATTCTTGCTTGGGGTTCACGTTTACTTTCATAGTTTACGTAAAACCAGGAAAACCTCTCCCCACGTTTTAATTTTTACCGTGGCTATCAAGTATTATTGAGATAAAAAAAATAAATTGTAAATTAACAAAACCTAATTTCACTTCAAAAAAAAAAAAAAACTAATTTAAAATTAAGTTTAATCACGTTTGGATTCAGGCCCATTAATTTTTTGTAGATCTATATCCCAATTCAAACCTTTAGGATTTGAAAATTTTGAACCCGAATCCAAACACGATAGGGTTAGAGAATTTTGGACCCAGAACCCAAGTCATACCCGGCCCATTTATATGTTTTTAACCTAAACGTGCTGGTTCTCAAAAATTTAAATTCATACCCTAAAATTAAGGATGAGATTTATAAGGTTTTTGACCATAGGTGCTCTCTTGAAAGATCGTCTTTTGTAAAGACGACTCTCAAAAGTCCAGCTCAAATCTATATTTAGAGTTAATTATAACAATATATATTTAGAATTGAACTAGGCTTTGGAGAGTTGTATTTACAAAATATGGTCTCAAGTAAGAATTTGTGAAAACTTAATCTACCCTAATATAAATCAGCAAGTCTTGTATGAGACTGTCTCATGGTGAGACGGGCTCCATACAATTAACCAAAAAATTAAACTGTTGTAATTTTAGAGAAAATATTACTAAAACTGAAGATATAACCAACTCTTTTAGTTTTTTTGGGCCAGCCTATATTAAGCCGCCTCACGACGAGACGTTCTTAATAAAGAATTTGTCCAAATAAAACTATGGATCTAGAACCCAAAGTCGTACCAATTCATTTTTTGCTTAAATTGTCGGAGCTATTAAATTAATCTATACTAATATAAAATTATATACAATGCACATTATTTATTAGTATAGAATCACATGTAATTATAAAATGTTAAAACATATGTAGTTAGATATTATCTTTATCAAATTGCATAGAATTACATATAAATATCAATTCTAATTTTTATTTGAATGTATTATTTAGCTCATATATCTAATGCGCCTCTAGAAAAGACCGCCTCTCACAATAATTTGTGATATTAAATAAGTTAAAGTGGAAAGTTCGAACAAGTTTAACTTTATTTAATAGACAAAATTCCTATACTCTTATTTTAGATGCAAAGTTTTTATTGTTCCAATATGCAAAACTTTTTATTATAAGAGTATTACCAAAATTATCTTATATTAATTAGTTCAAAATTACCTTTCAAAAAAGAAAAATAAAATTAGTTATAAATTATGCGCCTCAAACTTTTGCGAATATACTATTTTTGTAAATTCTAGTTCAAAATCTATATTTTCAAATGAAATCTCCATTGCCAAACATAGCATAAGTGATGAATCTAATTGATTAGTTGGTCCATATTTGAATATACAAGGCAGCAAGGTGAAGTCTCATTATCCTACTCAGCAAGATTCTCATCAACAACAATAACAAACTTAACGTGCCACATCAGCATATTAGTTATTGTAACAACTTTCTGTTTTGAGTTTTTTAATTTGTTTTTTTTCTCTTCTGTACCAAAATAGTGTTTCTTTTAACTTGTCTATATAACGGAACTTTCCCTTCTTGTTGTAGTCATGAAGTATTATTAATATTTTCTCTAAATCGTACAGTCCAAGGATTTTATCATGGTATCGGAGCGGGTTCTTAAAACCCTTCTTTTTCAGCTTCTATTCCTTTCTTTCACCATTTTTGAAGTTCATTTGCTTCAGTTCTTGAAGTTTTTTGTCTTGGTTCTTTGTTTCACTTTTTATTGTGTTTCTTTTTTCCTTATACTAATCAATCATGAAGATAAGTGGAAAATTTGATAAAACCAAGAACAAGAATTCTACTATGGTACCATTCAGCCCCTATTATTTGCACACCACAAATACAGCCTGTTAGAGCAAGACCCAAATCTCACTCATGTGTGGGGTCTTCGGAGTGTCGTGATGACGGTGCGACGAAGAACGAACTAATTGATCACGTGACGATCCATGCTCATGAGATGAGAAGAATGATGCTAGTTGATGATGATATGGGTGAAAGGAGGCAGCAGCATCATGGAATTAAGAAGGGCTCGACCAACATTGCTGAGGGGTCCAAGTCGAGCCTTAAAGAAGTTGCTGGTAGAATCTTCAGAGTAGGAGCTCGACCAGGTCGAGCGGAAGGGACTGGTCGAGCGTGAGGGTCGAGCCACAAAGCAAAGTGCAGGCAGAAACTTCAGTGATATCGCTCGACCTGCTCGAGCTGTTTGGCTCGATCGAGCGCGACTCAGCGGGAGTTCTTGAATTGTTTCTGTTTTATTCTTTTGTTTTGTGGGCCTTTCTTTAAGTGGTCTTAAGGGCTCTCTTATGTCTTGGGGAGTATATAAGGGAGTCTTAGGAGCCTCTTAGGGTAAGTATGAGAGCTAATACACATTAGAATAGACTAGGGTTTAGAGTCTCTTCTTCTAGTACTAGTTTGTAGGTGAACTCCATTGTTGAATGGATTCACAAGCTTGAGAGGTTGTTCTCAAGCATTAGGGTTGAGTCATTGGTTGTAATGTTGATTAAACTAATGATAAGAAACCATTTTTGAGGGGGAGGTATCATAAGATACCTCATACTTGTGTGTTCTTGTCTCTTGTTTTAATACTCTGTTTTTCTTTCATTATTTTACACTTCTTCCTCCATTGTGTTGAACATTTAGTGTATAATAACATAATAATCCTGAATATTATAATCATCAAGTACTACTAAGGTAGTGGGACAAATCGTATCAAATTACTAAGTCCGTATACATCGCTAAAGCTACGGAAAGTAGTGGGACAAAACGTATTATAATACGAGGTCCGTTAGGCATTAAAGTGGATTCCAAAACGAAGGAAAAGGGGGACCTAGGCAGTGGCTTAGAGCCGACTCGGCGGTCCCCCTAGCAGAGCCACAGCCGAGTCGGCTTTTGGTCTATGGAAAAATGGGAAATGGGCAGTGGACTAAAGCCGAGTCGGCGGTCCTTGATATGGACCCATCGCCGACTCGGCGATATGGGTCTGGATAAGACCGTTGCTTTTTCTTCCCGTTTTCTTGTGTTTAATGCTTAGGATTCTTTCTAATACTCTTGATTATCTGAGTAATTAGGCTGTATTAAGGTGCATTATTCTCTAGAATAATGGCATTTAGTTCAATGGCAATGAATTTGGTCATTATGATGATGATTAAGAGCATAGGCTCCTCTTATACTCCTTGAGTATAAATAGGTGCCTTTGGATGAAGAAATGGATACACCTTTTCTTACTCTTCTCCTGATTTCTAAGTCTTTCTCATTTGTTCTTTGCATACAAAAGAGTAATTAACTTTTGTTAGTGCATTTCCACAACTTATAATTCCTCAAACACTTTGTTATTTCATAATACAACCTAAGTACTAAGGTTGTGTTGTAATCGATTGTATCTCGTTGTGAATTTCCAAACATCAACCCAAGTACCTTTGTGGGGGAAATATCACAAAAGGATAGTGAGCACACGCCTTCGATTTGTATCAAGTTTCCGGGTAACGTTCATCGTTACACAATTATCTTCAATTCATTAGTTACATTATAATCATCTTGTAAGTTTATTTTTGTCATCAAACAAAGGTGTTTATACAAATTCCCGAGTTGTAATTTGTATTGTAATTATATACATCGTAATAATCTTTTGTGATAACTTCTCTTCATCGATGGCATCAATGAAAGACTTTACCTCTAACTTTGCCAAGTTAGAAAAGTTTGTCGGCGTCGACTTTAGACGTTGGCAAAAGAAGATGATGTTCATGCTCACTACTCTCAATGTGGCCTATGTTATAAGCTCACCCAAACCGGACGTTGCTAAGTCGGATGATCCGGAGACGGTGATACCGGAAACGGAAATACTTGAACAAAATCGAAAGAGGTCTAAGTGGGAAAATGATGACTTCATTTGCCGGGGGCATATACTCAATGGCATGCAAGATGCCTTGTTCGACATCTACCAATACCATGAGTCCGCAAAGGAATTATGGGATGCATTGGAAAATAAGTACATGGCGGAGGATGCTAGCTCCAAGAAATTCCTAGTAAGTAATTTCAATTCATACAAAATGGTAGAAGATCGCCCAATTATTGATCAATTTCATGAGTTGCAAAGAATGCATGCTAACCTTAAATTACATAAAATTGAAATTGATGAAGTTTTCTTAGTCTCTAGCATAATAGACAAATTGCCTCCTTCTTGGAGGGATGTTAGACATGCTCTTAAGCATAAAAGGGAGGAGATTACACTCTCCGATCTTGGACAACACATAATTGTCGAGTCTAGCATTCGGGTTCATGAGAACCGGAAGGATGATAATCCTAATGTACCAACAATTAACATGGTTGGGGAAGGGAAACTACAATCCCGTCCCGGAGATAAAAGGAAGAGGAATGACTCTTCTAAGGGGAAAGCTACTAATTCCAATACCGAAAAGGTATGTTGGGAGTGTGGAAAACCCGGGCACCGAAGGAAAAATTGCTTCGTCTTGAATGGTCAAGCTTCTACAAGCAAGGGACCATCCACTCAAGGTAATCTTGCAACTTTTGTTGAAAATTCTAATATGAGTTTTTCTACTATGAATACTAATATTAGTGGTTTGCAGGATGATACTTTGGCTTGGTGGATCGATTCAGGGGCATCGAGACATGTTTGTAATTCTACACAATGGTTCAAAACCTTTAACAAGGTTGTTGATGGGGAGCATCTCTACATGGGAAACAATGCACCTATCAAGGTCCAAGGCAAAGGACAAGTTGAATTGTTGTTTACTTCGGGGAATCTTTTAGTTTTAAGAGATGTGTATTACACACCCGAAATAGGTAGAAATTTAGTCTCGGGTCCTATTTTGAATCGATTGGGCTACAAACTAGTGTTTGAAGCCGATAGGTGTATTATCTCTAAGAATAATTTGTTTATTGGTAGGGCTTATCTATGTAATAGTTTGTTTAAGTTATCTTTGGATTTGAATAAAAATGTTATTTACAATGTTTCAAACATGAATGAAAATGATGATTTGCATTATTTGTGGCATGTTAGACTAGGACACGTTAATTTTGATAAAGTTTCGTTTATGTCTAAACATGATTTAATTCCAATGTGCAATAAAATGTCTACAAATTGCAAAACGTGCATGCTAAATAAGATCACTAGAACACCTTTTAAAAGTGTTGAAAGAAAAACCGAAATTTTGGAATTAATCCATAGTGATCTTTGTGATTTTCATAGTACACCGTCTTTGGGAAATAAAAAGTATGTCATAACTTTTATTGATGATTTCTCAAAGTTTTGTTATGTTTATCTTTTGCATTCAAAAGATGAGGCTCTTGAACATTTTAAGATTTACAAACAAGAAGTAGAAATACAAATTGGTAGTAAACTTAAAAGGTTGAGAACCGATAAAGGAGGTGAATATTATGATCCGCTTTACTTTAATTCAATGGGTATAATTCATGAAACAACCGCCGGTTATGCACCACAATCTAATGGTGTGGCGGAGAGGAAAAACCGTACTCTACAAGAGATGGTTAATTCCATGTTATCCTACTCGGGTTTGAGTGATGGATTTTGGGGTGAAGCAATGTTGACGGCTTGTCACATTCTTAACCGAGTTCCAATGAGAACGAATAAGGAAACTCCTTATGAACTTTGGTACAAAAAGAAACCAAACTTAAGTTATCTTAAGGTTTGGGGTTGTAGGGCCATAGTAAGAGTGCCCGGCAACAAGAAAAAGAAGCTCGGTGAACGTGGGCTTGAGTGCATCTTTATAGGCTATGCTATTCATAGCAAAACCTATAGGTTCTATGTTATAGAACAAAATGACTATATATCGATTCATTCGATTATAGAGTCAAGAGATGCCATATTTGATGAAAATAGATTTTCATCATTGAGTAGACAAAGAAATCTACAAAGTTGTACCAATGAAAATGTTGATGATAGTCAACAAAGTTCTCTTCTAGATGTTGATGAAAGTCAACAAATAGATGAACTCGATTTAGTTGATCCTATTCCTAAACGGAGTAAGAGACAACGGAAAGCGAAGAGCTTTGGACCGGATTTCCAAGTATACTTGGTTGAAGGTGATAGAACTGAAGTATCTTCTAGCGTTCCATATTTATATAATGTGGAAGGTGACCCATTGACTTATAGCGATGCTATGGCATCACATGATAGCGCCTTTTGGAAAGAAGCTATCGATGATGAGATGCAATCCATCATGGGAAATAACACTTGGGTGTTAGTGGATCTTCCTCCGACTTGTAAACCAATCGGTTGCAAGTGGATTTTCAGAAAGAAAATGAAAATCGACGGTACTATTGATAAATTCAAAGCCCGTTTAGTGGCTCAAGGCTTTAGACAAAAGCACGGTATCGATCATTTCGATACATATGCACCGGTTGCAAGAATAACCACTATTCGGTTATTGGTAGCGTTAGCTACGGTTTATCATCTAGAAATACATCAAATGGATGTTAAAACCGCATTTCTATATGGGGAATTAGATGAAGAAGTTTATATGAAACAACCCGAAGGGTTTGTTTTGAAAGGACAAGAACAAAAGGTGTGTAAACTTGTCAAGTCTTTGTATGGACTTAAACAAGCACCTAAACAGTGGCATCAAAAATTTGATGAAACTATTTTGTCCTTTGGATTCAAGTTGAATCAAGCCGATAAGTGTGTATATAGCAAGTTTGATAGCCATGGTAATGGCGTTATCATTTGCCTATACGTTGATGACATGCTTATCTTTGGAACTTGTATAGCACAAGTCCAAGAGACAAAAGACTTTTTGTCTAGATCCTTTCAGATGAAGGATATGGGGGAGGCAGATGTGATCTTAGGCATTAAGATCATAAGGCAAGGGAACCGTATTAAGTTAAGTCAAGCTCACTATGTTGAGAAGATACTTAAGCGGTTTAATATGCTTGATAAAGCGCCGGTCTCTACTCCCATGGAACCGGGTATGAAGTTTGCAAAACATACCGGTCAACCAATTTCACAATTGGAGTATTCAAAGGTCATAGGATCTTTGATGTATGTTATGACTAGTACAAGGCCTGACATAGCATTTGCGGTGGGTAAACTTAGTAGATTTACTAGTAACCCAGGTCCCCATCATTGGATGGCGATAAGAAGAGTATTAAGATACTTGTTGCGTACCAAGGATTTTGGTATAACGTATAGCGGAGAACCTCCTATTCTAGAAGGTTATTCTGACGCTAGTTGGATCACTAATGAAGAGGATAACTCTTCTACTAGTGGATGGGTGTTTGTTTATGGGGGAGGTGCTATTTCTTGGTCTTCTAAGAAACAAACATGTATAGCCGACTCTACGATGTCAGCTGAGTTTATCGCTCTTGCTTCAGCAGCTAGTGAAGCAGAGTGGTTGAGGAATCTCATGTTTGAGATACCTTTATTACCTAAGCCTATATCACCGGTGGCAATCCATGCGGATTGCATGACGGCTTTAGGTAGAGCTTATAGTCAAGTATATAATGGTAAGTCTCGTCATATTGCTCTTAGGCATAGCCTAGTGCAAGGACTTATCATTAACGGGGTCATAACTTTTGACTATGTGAACACTAAGTTCAATGTGGCGGATTCGTTTACGAAAGCCATGAATAGAGACTCAATTGAGAAAGCCTCAGTTGAGATCGGTTTATGTCTGTAAAATCATTTGGGAAAGCCCAATTCACGTATGAGTAACATCGTGTCTGAATTCAATGTGGTAAAGTCCTCTTGGTTTTTGTTAAAGCAACATATGACCCATCGTTGCTTTGTACCGTGATGGAATAAGGTAGTCGTCTTGAAAGTTCTCAAGGTCAAGAGTTGAAGAGCTCTTGGTGTTATATCCACGTCACGGGGATATGTTTTATACGTAATGAGAACCTACCTATATAAGTTTGAAGTGTGGCCGCTTCAAGTAGTCAAGATTGGCATAATGACTATGATAAACTTATGAATAAGATACGGACACGGCCTTATAATGTGTCAAGTTAATAACTTTGTGTTATTTGTTTTGTGTGTACTACATCTTCCAGTGGTCGGAAGGGTCATTTGATTCAATTCCTTATGGAAATCAATTCTGGCTCGATCACTTGTTAAGTGTGTTGTACTAGGCGTTAATTCAATCCGTAGGGATATTAGCGTTGATGCATGAAATGTATTATGAGTTTTGGTAAATGAGAAGCTTATTATACCCAAAATGGGGGAGGATTGTTGAACATTTAGTGTATAATAACATAATAATCCTGAATATTATAATCATCAAGTACTACTAAGGTAGTGGGACAAATCGTATCAAATTACTAAGTCTGTATACATCGCTAAAGCTACGGAAAGTAGTGGGACAAAACGTATTATAATACGAGGTCCGTTAGGCATTAAAGTGGATTCCAAAACGAAGGAAAAGGGGGACCTAGGCAGTGGCTTAGAGCCGACTCGGCGGTCCCCCTAGCAGAGCCACAGTCGAGTCGACTTTTGGTCTCTGGAAAAATGGGAAATGGGCAGTGGACTAAAGCCGAGTCGGCGGTCCTTGATATGGACCCATCGCCGACTCGGCGATATGGGTCTGGATAAGACCGTTGCTTTTTCTTCCCGTTTTCTTGTGTTTAATGCTTAGGATTCTTTCTAATACTCTTGATTATCTGAGTAATTAGGCTGTATTAAGGTGCATTATTCTCTAGAATAATGGCATTTAGTTCAATGGCAATGAATTTGGTCATTATGATGATGATTAAGAGCATAGGCTCCTCTTATACTCCTTGAGTATAAATAGGTGCCTTTGGATGAAGAAATGGATACACCTTTTCTTACTCTTCTCCTGATTTCTAAGTCTTTCTCATTTGTTCTTTGCATACAAAAGAGTAATTATCTTTTGTTAGTGCATTTCCACAACTTATAATTCCTCAAACACTTTGTTATTTCATAATACAACCTAAGTACTAAGGTTGTGTTGTAATCGATTGTATCTCGTTGTGAATTTCCAAACATCAACCCAAGTACCTTTGTGGGGGAAATATCACAAAAGGATAGTGAGCACACGCCTTCGATTTGTATCAAGTTTCCGGGTAACGTTCATCGTTACACAATTATCTTCAATTCATTAGTTACATTATAATCATCTTGTAAGTTTATTTTTGTCATCAAACAAAGGGGTTTATACAAATTCCCGAGTTGTAATTTGTATTGTAATTATATACATCGTAATACATTGTTCAACCTAAGAGGTCCAAGGCCTCCTCTTTCACAGCCATATAGGGTTAAGAATTGTTAACAACACCTTCAATGGTTAGGGTTTCAAAAGCTGGAAAAGAGTTGTTTCAATTGCTCTTTCAGGCAAGAACAAGATGGGTTGTGATAAGTGCAATTATTTTCACTTGTTTATATCATTTTATACTCCTTAATGATGGTCGTTGTTAGTAATTTCGTGATTATTTTGAAGATTTATGCTACTTTACTCATTTGGGTTATTCATGTTGATTTTGATTATTTTAAGCATAATACTTATGGTTTTAATGATGACGGAGTTTACTAAGGAGACTGGAGATTTCAGCTTGGGTGAAGATGTTCTACAAAGAAAATAAGCAAAAGAGTAGAAGGGTTCTATTAATGCAAAACTTTTGAGGTGAAATTTGATACATGTTTACTCTTTTGGCCATAACTTTTGATAGAAAGATCGGATTAATGCAAGGTTTGCGGCTTTGAAAATTAGACTTTAAGAGCTTTCCAACGGTATATTATACGTTCGATTCCTACAACTGAGATTTAACAATAATTAAGGAAATACATATAGAAATTTGACTGAATGCATATTTTGTCTGGGGATGGGTTTTAAGATATATGTAAAGTACATAACAGTTGATTATATGACAATATTTTTCTAATTTGAAATATAATATTTTTATTTCGTGTAAAATTAGAATTAAATTAGGTAAAGTATTTGTATGGTCTATTATAGTAATTCTATTTGATTAATTTAGAATTTAATATATTCAATTGAAAGAAAAAAGTTGTGTATTGGGTAAATAATATAAAAAATTTAGTAATATGTTTTGATTTATAAAAGTCATGTATTTGATAAATTTAATAATGATAGTATAGACATGCATTATTGTTTGAAACTAGTTTTTATATATTTTATACTAATAAATTCTTGCATTTCACGTGTTTTGATACTACTTCCTCTTGTTTCATTTAATCTACTTTTTTTCGCAGATCTCAATGTAAACTTATTAATTATGAATTTTTAAAAATTCTAAAAAGTTGATATTTAAAAAGCATATATTGAGACGAATCTATCAATTATCCCACATGATTCATGAATATGTTTTTTCATATAGATCAATGAGAAATCGAAGTCAAATTAGTTTGACACTAAAATTCGTAAATTCTATTGAGAAGAACATGCGAACAAAGGGAGTAATTAATTGTTATAATAGTGTAAATAATTGATTGAATAATTATTATTTATTACTAATAATTAGTAATTATCCTATTAATTAGGATCATGTTTTAACTTATTCCCCACGAGCAAAAACAAGATCAAGAATGGGTCATCCAAATAAAAAACTTGTGGCCCAAGTATAATATTTAGTTTATTTTAATAGTAATCTTTAACCTATTCCCCATGATGATATATATAAGGGCTTAGGTTGTTATTTGGAATATTTACTCAATAAAGTTTAGATTAATTTTGATTCCGGGTGTATCAGAATTATAAAAGAGTAATTTCAAGAATGGGATACAAATTATTGACAAGTTCTCTACTAATTAGTGCACCCGTTGTCATGTAATCCTACTCGCACATTCTAATTTTCAAAGTTTTTCTTAGTTTGTATATAATGATAATAATATAATGATATTGATACGATTATGCAATTGTTTGTATTTAACAGGATTTTGAAGGATCTTCATCCACCGGAGCATCTACTCGTGAAAAACTTATTGGCATCCGGCGCACCAAGCATAGAAGCAAGAAAGACACAAAACACACAAATGAAGCCTTAATAGCAATGTCTGGGAAAATGATGCCTTGAATATGGTTTTATTTTTATTTTATTTTTTTTGAGTTTTACATCTTTTAGATTAAGAATTTTGTTTGGAAAAATCTAAGTGTTTGAGTTTCCAATTAATTTTGAATGGTTTATAATGTATTGCACTTTTGCTTGATTAGTGTGCTTAAGCCTTAATTTTAATGTCTTGGGTGTCTATCAATTCCAAATTTCAAGATTAAACCAAATGATGAAAATCCATATTTTGATTCAATCCACATGGAAAGGATTTGATTCAATCAATTCCAACTTGATACATACAACATGTCAGATTGGAATCAAAAATCACAACCCTAATCCGTAAAAGATTAAGGTGAAAAAAACAAATATCTCATTAACAATTTCAAGTAAAACAAATCTTACACGTATTAATTTTTCAATATAATTAGACAACTACAACATAAAGTATTTTAATTTACATTTTTCAGACATAAGAATATTAAATTGAATTAGGTTTATCAAAAGGAATTTGTGAAAAGGTATAAATACACACATATACATACATATACATACATTATCATGTGTTTATTTAACAATTATTTACAATTACCGTATTATTTAATATCTCCACTTAAATATATAATGTGTGTACTCATATAAAAATTAGTAATTGAAAACTAAAATTTTGCGCATGAATTAAATATATACTCATTTGTTAAAAATTTATTTTATTAAATTAAAATTAAAACTCCACAACACACAATTCACAATTATATTCAACATTTACTGAAGCAAAAAAATTTTAAACTACGTTGGAAAGACGAACGACTGCATTTTTCTTTACAGTTATAGAATCGGTGTTTCACGACCCAGAAAAATTAAATCCCATTCCCAGCTACAATTATATTCAAGATTTACATAAGCTAAATAATCCCGGTGATGTTCGAAACCCAGAATGCAGCATTATTCTTTAGTTGTATTTGTATAGAAGATGTAAAGATTTCTAAGACTTCGGGGGAGCAGCTCTCCAGATAAGCTCGACTAGGATGCGCCCATGCTTCGAGTCGATAAGATTATACTTCTCGTTTGTCCTCTTGTTGTTAACAACATCATTTAGGTTTATATCTACGTACCCCAAGGATTCCTGAAAACCGCATAAATTTTCTTCGAATTATATTCCACCAAAGAAAAACTTCTATTAAGATGAATTCACAAACTAAGGCATTATGTAAAAGGTGCTGAAACTGAGATTGGACGAAAGGAGTCATTGAAATAAACTTGAACGTTTTCGAGAAAAAGGACGGCTCGGGCATAGATACCTTGGAGTGAAGTAAGCTTCTTGAAGAACTCACAACTTCTAGATGTAGCTTATCTTTTGTGGGAGGTTCTTCGACTACGAACTGAAATTGCTCATCCCAACGCGGATCTCTATTCTTTTTGATAGTCTGTAATAGCACAAGTAATTCTACTTTCAAAACAGATTATATTAACAGCATTAAGTATCTTTCTCCTTGTAAGATCCCACCTTGCAAATACTAAACTAAATGACTCCTTAACATACCATTACCATAACCTCAACGCCTTCTAACAAAATTAACATTTACCGATTTACGCAACCTTCCCTATGTTGTTGCAAAGTACTTCATAATTTATGACTTGGTGGGTGCGATAGATTCAATCGATAAGCACGTATGCTTATCCCAGGTCTACATCATCATCATATCTAGTATATGCTGCTCACAGAAGCTATGATCAGGGTTTGAAAGGGTTAAATGACTTCAGACCAAACCCTTATCAAAAGAGATAAAGAGGTTGCGACCAAAAAGACCCTCGATTTAAAATGGTCTTGACTTCATACCTACATCTCAAGGAAAATTAATAATACACTACCTTGGTCTTTCTCTCCTCCCCTCTGAAGATGACACGCACAAACGGGTTTGTATGATGCTTTCCTTCGAGATCTTGACCTTCATGTACTCTCACAATAAGAATACCTCCACCAGCAGGAGTTCCTTCGGGTGCTTGCAACATTGAATCTTCAAAATCTTTTCCAAGATCCTCCTCTTTAAATGCTTTGTATGTCAATTGAATCACAATCTGACCCCGTGATTTCTCATTTTGCGGATCATTTGGATCAGCGATTTTAAGGAGATCAAGAGTAAATTCCTTTGGCTCATCAGGAGTAAGTTCTTTCAAAGGAACATAATTCATACCCATTTTATCATGTTTACCAACCTAAAATCGAGAGTAGCAAATTCAGATATATTAGCTATACAAAGGTAGACATAAAATGAAATGAAAACCAAACAAGAATACCTGTTCCCAATCATAAACTTTAAGTTCTAGCGTCTGGGTCTCCGGATCTCTTACTGTCAAATTAAACTCCTCATTCCACTCGGGATTCAAGTTTTTGTGCTTTACCGTTGTTTTCTTCGATGGAGTTCTATCATCGCTGAGCTTCACTTTTACATATGGGTCCGATGCACCCAAGAAATCTTTCTTCTTCAGCTTTGTGGCTCTTAAAATCTTTACATGTAGAATGCCCACGGGCTTCCTTTGAGCTCTGTAAATTTTGCAGCATCCGTACATATTAAAGATCAAGAATTGCAGTGGCATAAACATGTAATACACAATAGACAGCTCGAAAAAAGCAATTGTACTTTGTGGGATCCAGAATTGGTACTTCTAGTGTACGTGGCCATAGATACATATTAGCAACTTGGTCTTTAATTAGCTCCTGCAGCAAGAAAAAACCGAGTAGCTTCATTAATGATAATCGTTACCTTTGAGAGAAAATATAATTTATCTAGACTAAAAAATTATGAAAAATAAAAGAACCGGTGGTATCTCGCCTAGGTTATTTGAATGTTTGATCAACTTGAATGGTCACGACTCACGACATAATATCTTGAGCGCGATAGGGTTCCTTACAGCCATTCAGTTTGAATATCTCGAGATTAATAATGAAAGGTTGAAGTACTTGAAGCACGTTGAAATAGAAGCTTTATCTCACTAGGAGTTACTTACAACCAGCAAATTTAGAACATTGAAATATAATGGGGTCTCTGGGATATAATACAATAAGATCAATTTATATTCCGAGAATAAACAAAAAAGTTAAAGAGTTCTAAAAGTTCTATAGGTTCTTTCTATCAAAATCATTACTAATAAATTAAACCGCAGTTCAACATAAGCTTCAGTCTTTCTAGACTATAGCACTTCTCGCAGTAATATTTAGCGGATTCAGTACATAAAACTCATGACCTTTTTACTACAAAAAACACTGGTAAGTGAAATGTGCAAGGTTAGAAAGTAACATAATCATCCAGTCCACACACAAAAAGATAACTATTATATTACAATGTTATACTGCATAGAAAAGGTTCAAATTCAAATATAATAGTTGTTGAAAGAAATAATAGAAATCATTATAACGTGTTTCTGGTCATGAAAAGTAGCTAAAATTATTATTCCCCTTGCACAAGTCACTAGTAAAGGAAGCAGATATTGTACCTGGACAAACCTATACAAGCCAGGAATTGACATGAGATCGGCCCCTAGAAGCTTCAATCCAAAGTCAACATGTGGCTGCAAGGTAATAAATGATTAACCTTTATGTTCCTTGCAATACTAGAAACTGCATAACTAACTGATAATAAATTAGCGGAACTGACAACCAGCAACGAAAAACACGAAAGGAACAATAATAAGGCAAAAACTGATTCCCTGTCAAAGAGTTGCATAACAAAACGGCTTGCACTCACATTGTAAATATAAACTAAGAAGCTGAATATTTCATAACCGATTAACTAGCACTATTGAATCAGACGGATTTGATGCTGCCTATGATAGAGTGTAGACAACTTTATGATGACTCTTTTAGATGCCAGTTATCCACCAAAATGTATCAGACAATTGCTGATGCATAATTGAGCGTATATTTCATAAGAGGATCTATTATTAAAATTGCTATTATTAGCTCACATTTGAGAACACCTTTGCAAACTAAGCTTAAGCTCTGGATTGTTTTAGCTTATTTAACGTTTTAAGATTAAATGATTGTCTAATACCAATTTAGTGTGACGGAAACAGACTCTGTCTCCAGCTTATTGCGTTAAGCAGCTATAACATTCCATTACCCCGCACCCACCTAAACTGGGTGTGTTAAGCAACCATTGATTCAAAATCTGAAATAATAAATCCAACCACAGGAAACTAATCCGTATAAAAAGACAAATCTGAACAATATCAGGGTATTACTTAC
Organism: Amaranthus palmeri; assembly: GCA_019776075.1. Lineage (NCBI taxonomy): Eukaryota > Viridiplantae > Streptophyta > Magnoliopsida > Caryophyllales > Amaranthaceae > Amaranthus > Amaranthus palmeri. Next base: position 223,735 of record JAAKBH010000084.1, read on the forward strand.
CTTCTCCATAAGAGAAACATAAATGCTAGCAAAACATGGGAAACTTGGCACCAAGGGCTTCAAAGTGATGCGGGGAGAAGCAAATATTTGAAGATCCAACACCTGAATCACAAGCAATAAGTAAATAAAACACATCATCTTAACTAATTATCTCAAATTCCTTTTATCTCAAAGATATTGTCCACCCTTTTTATATTATACAATTATACTCATAAAATTAACATATGTGTGTTTACTTGGACAATGTTCTCTATGACGGTATGACCTACGCTTTCTATACAAACATTTAAGCTCACTCATGTTCAAGTACTTTTAACGAGTTTTGAGAAGTCAGTGAGGATTATTTAAGACAGAAGAAACACAACAAACCAATGCTTTACTAGATATCACAATCAGAGCATCTACCTGAGCAGTAGCCTTCAAGCCAAAAGCTTTTACAGCAACCATGACATTAGGATTTGAAGCCCACTTTAAAGATGGTTCCATAATTAATTCTTTCTCATCCGTAACATAGACTTTCATACCTAAACAAGAACACCAAACCAACAGGGTGAGGGCAGAATGTGAACACACATAATAGTAACGAACTGGTATTCTGAATATTTGGGCTTACGTAAGGGTAAGTTAGGTAACGGACGGTCTCTTAAGAGACCGTCTCTTTGAGAGACGTCTCTCAGGCCAACCATTAAACCTTAATGTCGACTTACTATATCCTTAATGTCTATTTACATTATACTTAATGCCAACTTAGAATATACTTCATGCCTACCGAAAAATACTTAAAATGCCTACTTACAATATTTTTAATGTCTACCGAGAAACTCAGCCAACTAGCCTACTTACCATATCCTTAATGCCTACTTATAATATCTTTAATGCCTACTTACAAAATACTTAATGTCCACCAAGGAAGTACTTAAGTACTTACAATATTCTAAATGTCTACTTACAATATCTTAATGCCTACCGAAAAACTTACTCTATATTTTCCTTTTTGGGCCAGCCTAATTAGAGATGGTCTCTTCTGACAAATTTGTGTTTAGGTAATTGTCATTTAGGGAAGACTTGGGGACTAAGTTAGTATTAAGAGATAGTTTTATTATAAATCCAAATTAACACTAGTTCTCATCAATACGCCCTCTTTCACTAGGAGTATTGATTTGAGAACTAATGTTAATCAACTCTACGACAAAATTCTCTAGCTTCACAAACTTTAAAGATATGTTAACACTTACCTTGGAAAGTTGGTGGTAGTTTCCCTAAGGTGAGTTTCTCAAATTCAACAGAGTCAATTTTGTATTTTGGAATCTGTTCAGCAATTATAGGTGTTGCAATATCCTTTATAGTTTTGCATATTGCCTGTGTACAAGCAGTGAATTTTTGTTAGACAAATATACAGAACCGATGACATTGAGACTTGAGAATCAAAATCAATTGACCAGTAAAATACCTTGTCTAGATACGGCCACATCTGGGCTATAAACTTGTTCAGCCAGTCAATCTACAGAAGAAGTGAATGATAGATAAACGTAATACTTAAGAAAATAAAGGACAAGACAAAGACAAAAACATGTGCATCTTAATTACAGTTAATGACAAGTAAGACTACTTCATACTCACACGATCATAATCAGGGTTCTTCACCCAAAGAGGTATTTCAGGAAGCAGGCTCTGTAATTTTTCTGTTTCTTGGTCAGCCAATGGACGAATATCGGGATCCTAGCATTGTCAAAAGTATATATGTTAGTACAAAGAGGATGCCAACATGTAAATAAATCACAGAAACAGACACGATCGCAAATAATCTTCCACTCGTCTCTTCATACAGCATATTCTTTCGTCCATGAAAATGTCAGCAATATAAAACATTGCAAGAAACAAAAAAGAAAAAACACATCAAAATTTATCTTCAAAAAAAAAAATTAAAATTTGTTGCCAACCAACAAATCATGTGGCACTGCACATCAATGATCAGCCTAAATAGGAACCCCATTTTCAGTAGTCTGTCTTATCTATATGTAAAAGAAGTAAGCCAGACTAATATATTGGATCAGTAAATACTATATAATTACAAGATACGTAATATATAAGCACCTAAAGAGGTGCCTGTCCAACGAAGGTTAGACACACAGGATTTGATACCATAACATGAAACAACAGTCCAACACAATTAGATGGAGTAGAAAATCAAAACGTTACACATCAACTCAAAGGATTGGAATGATCCATATGTGATATGTCCTTTTAACTCAAGAACAAATTCAGTTGGTAAATACAGATTAAAATCCCAAAAGCTTAAGAAATGGTTAGTGAGAAGGTAAATTTCAAATTTATCCTTTGCTTCCCAAGACTTGATCATTATTCAGCTTTACTAAGAGAATGCCTACACCGCCAGTAAATCACACAAGCCACATCCCTTAGGCCTCGCGTGATAATACATTTGATTTTAATTTAAATGCAAGGGTGTTATACAGTTATGGTGACAGCATCCAAGCGTTCTATTGAAAGGACTTACAGTATCGAGTCAAGAAAAAGTATCGCCATTTAAATAATAGTAGGGACACCCTAGTTGACTTGGAACAGAGTAGGAAGAATCCAACATATATCACAGAAAAAAAAATAGAGCCTTTTTATTGAAATATATACTAATTTAAAAAATGACCCATTTCATGAAACCCCAATAGTATTAGACACCCTAAATTGACTTGGAAGAGAGTAGGTACAATCCAACATTTAAAAAAATAAAATAAACGCAAAAGCTTACGTATAATTCTATTACCCCAAATCCCCAATGCCATTAGCGGGTCTTGTATAGATGAGGTTTGGGGGAGCTAAGATGTATAGATAACCATAGTTAGTGATAACAAAAAAAATTGCTTCAGAACACTAAGTGCAATTTCACATAAATAAATAAAAATTGCACATAAAAATCTATTAAAAAAAATATAGAAAATGAAATTGGTAGTATCTCAAGTCTAAACAGTTTTATAACTATAAAAAAAAGGTTTTACAAATGCCTAATCCTTTCCCTGTCCGCATGAAAAACAATGCTCAATAGATGATTCACCTTCATGGCAACTTAAAAACAAGAATAACTTGTGATCATTGCAATTACTTTTAGCTTAATTTATCAACTCATTCCCATATGATATACTACCAAATATTAACTAGTACAAATGTAGAATCCGAAATTTTCAAGATAGTATCAACAAGTACTATAGCTCATATAGTCATCTAAATTGTAAATCTATGAAAACACCATTTGTTCAATATAAAAAATTCGGAAATTATAAATTACAATATCAAACAATTGACACTGCTTTTCAAAATAACATCAACATCAATCGCAAGCAAACAATCACTTCCATTGTTTTTTTACTTACATCCAAACCAAGTTATGTATTGTTCATCATTCTATGGCATTTTACATATTGCAACTATTATACGAGAAATAACAAAGTCATGTGGGATGTTTTTAATTGTTATTCTACCCGTCACATATTTTCATAATATCCAATTTCTAATAAATTTTTATTGTGTATAACTCTTGATATAAACAACCCGATATATGTATTAGACTCCATAAAAAGGTGTTTATGTGCAAGAAAAAAAATGGAGGAAGTACATTTACACACAAAATAACGACCCATTTGATTGTAATTAGAGGTGTTCATTCGGGTCATCGGGTTTATTTCGGGTCAGCTGTTTCGGGTCGGTTCAAAATCGGGTTTTGTGTTCACATTGGTTTTTACATAATTGTAGATCCATTTTAAATCGGGTCAAATCGGATTCGGTTACAAAGTCGGGTGTCTATCGTGTCTGTTTTGAACCCCTCTAATTGTAATGTATTAAAGAGTAAGAATGGTAATACAATTTGAATGAAGTATGATTTAGCTAGAAAAATTACTTCTAATATTCATAATTTTATCAAACGCTTATTACTTATTTTCCTTCACAAAATCCATTTTCATCTATTAGCTTGGATATGTGGCACTTGGTCCTAACAAAAAAATATGAATAAAAACAAATTTCAGTCTAATCAATAAGTACTTGGAGAGCTCTACAAAATTCCATGAAAAGTAACACTAAAGTTCATTACTTCATTTTCATTTTTACCATTGTGTATCAATAACCTAACATAACGAGCCATAAGACCTCAACAACATTACATTACCTCAAATCCTAAATGGGCCCTACATCCACAGTTTTGTTCAATGCAATGCAAACTTACCTTTCTAATTCCTATGATATCAAGAAAAACAATACTCCCTCCGAATCAAGTTAGTTATCTCATTTCCTTATTTGGCAAATTCATATCAATTATCGCATTTCCTTTTTTATCAATCTTATTTTACCTAAATACCTCATGTTCACACAAGTAAAGACAAAATACCTCAGTTTTACTACTTATAATACTCCTAACTACCGCCTATACAATTAATTTAATAAATTAAAATATCTCAACTACCACCTTTTAATAGACTCCACACCATCCTTAATAACTGTGCCCAAGCAAATAAGACAACTAAATTGATTCGGACGGAGTATGAAATGATACAATTTAGAGATCAGAAAGTGTTTGGACTTGGAATGAATAGAATAATGCAGTATGTGTTTATTATTCAGTATTGTTGAATTATAATGAGTACAATGGAGAGTCTCTTATATAGAGAGACTTAGGCTATTAATAGAACTAAACCAAGAAACAAGAAACAAGAAAATAAAATAAGCCTATTACAACTAGCTACTGACTAACTGTCTGAACCTCAATATATATGTAACATATCAACCTTTTTCAGGACTGTGATCTTCATCATCCCCCCTCAAGCTTGGGGTGGTGGAGACTAGACCAAGCTTGGACAGTAAGTAGTTGAGTTGATGAGAAGGAAGAATCTTTGTTAAGGCGTCAGCTAGTTGTTCATGTGTAGGAATATAGCGTAGTTCAAGGAGGCCTTCAAGAACTTTTTCCCTTGTAAAGTGGCAATCAATAGCTATGTGCTTGGTTCTATGGTGGAGCACGGGGTTTTGAGCCATTTGTATGGCAGATTTATTGTCACACTCAAGGGTGACAGGTCGTAAGTTTGTCATCCCAAAGTCTTCCAATAAGCGAACTAGCCAGGTGATCTCAGAAGCTACAGCAGCCATAGCCCGGTATTCGGCTTCAGATGAGGATTTAGAGACAGTACACTGTTTCTTTGACTTCCAGCTAACAGGAGAATGGCCAAATAAAATCATGTATCCTGTGACAGAACGTCTAGTATCCAAGCAAGCCCCCCAATCAGAATCTGAGTAGGCTTTGAGGGTGAGGGAATCACTGCCTTTGAGGAGAAGACCTTGACCGGAGGTGGCAGCAACATAATGGAGGGTGTGGTGTAAGGCTTTGAAATGGTTTTCAGTGGGATTTTGCATGAATTGGCTAAGAACTTGAACAGAAAAAGAAAGATCTGGCCGAGTATTTGTAAGAAAGTTAAGTTTTCCTACAATGGATCTGTATTTGGTGGGGTTGGAATGAAGAGGAGAATCATTAGTGTAGAGTTTGAGGTGTAATGGGAGAGGGGTAGCAACCTTTTTGAAAGTTGTGATGTCGGAGTCAGCGAGAAGGTCAGTGGTAAACTTTTTCTGGCTTAACACAAGGCCGTCAGTGACATAGGTGACTTCAAATCCCAGGAAGTAATTGAGATGTCCCAAATCTTTAATTCCAAAAATCCGGTGAAGATGACTCTTAAGAGATTGAATGTGAGGAAGATGATCTCCAGTAATGAGTATGTCATCGACATAGACAGCAACAATAGTGAGGGAATTATCAGTTTTCTTGATAAAGACAGAGTAATCATTTTTGGACTGATGATAGCCTTGATGAAAAAGTTCAGTAGTAAGCCTTGAGAACCATTGTCTAGAAGCCTGTTTGAGCCCATAGAGAGATTTTTTAAGTTTGCAGACAAGATTAGGAGGAGAATCAAGGCCTTCAGGAATCTTCATGTATACGTCCTCATATAACTCCCCATGCAAGAATGCGTTATTCACATCAAGTTGAAAAATCTGCCAATTTCTACTAACAGCAACTGCTATGAGGCATCTAACAGTAGTCATGCGGACCACTGGTGAGAAGGTTTCCTGGAAGTCCACACCATGTAATTGATTATAACCTTTAGCTACAAGTCTAGCCTTGTAGCGTTCCAAGGACCCGTCTGACTTGAGTTTAATCTTGTATACCCACTTTGAACCAATGGCTTTTTTGCCTTGTGGTAAAGAAACGAGTTCCCAAGTATTGTTGAGGGCCAAAGCATCAAGTTCTTTTTGCATAGCATGTTTCCACAAAGGATCTTGTACTGCTTCCTTGTAGGATTTTGGTTCTGACCATTGACACTGCTGAGACAAGAAAACTTGGGAAATGTTAGGAAGATTAGAAAAAAAGACAACATTGCATAAGTAATCAGATAGATGAGCGGGTGGTTTTGTTAAACGTAAAGATCTACGTAGGTCAGGTTGTTGTGGAGTGGTGGAGTCTAGGGTGGGACCTTGGTGTTCATAAGGAGGAGCAGTATCTGGGTAATCAAATTTAGATGAGGAATCAGTGGATGGTGCAAGTGGAGAAAGATGAATGTCTGGTTGAGATAAAGGCAAAGAAGAAGGAGATTGCAAATTGTTATGTGACAAGATAGGTGTAGAGTCTGCAGTATGGGGTAAAGAGGTGGAATTAGTGGGGTCTGCAGTAGGAATCACGTGTATAGGAGTATCAAGAAATGTAAGGTCATAGGGTATGCTTGGGGAAGTGTGGGCAGGTAAGTAAAAGGAGGAAAAAGGGGATTTGAAAAGAGACTTTTGATGAAAAGGGAAATACTTTTCATAAAAAACAACATCTCTAGTTACAAGGGTTTGTTTGGTGGTAAGGTCATACACTTTGTAAGCTTTTTGAGCATGAGGGTACCCTATAAAGACACAAGGGTTGGCTCTAGCTTCGAATTTAGTACGCCCTGGTTTTATTGTAGAAGCATAGCACAAGCAACCAAAGGATCTGAGGTGTGTATTATTTGGTTTTATCCCAAAAATTTTTTCATATGGTGAAATGTGTTTTAAAGAAGATAGCGGTAAGCGATTAATTAAGTAGGCAGCACACAAAACACACTCTCCCCAAAAGGATTGAGGGAGATTAGACTGAAAAAACAAGGCTCTTGCTGTCTCCAAAAGGTGCCTATGTTTGCGTTCTACCACCCCATTTTGTTGGGGTGTATAGCTGCAAGATTTTTGATGCTCAATACCTAATTTATGAAAAAGAGAAGAGAGATTACCTTCACATAGCTCCTTTGCATTATCACTCCTAACGGCTTTAACACAAACATGAAACTGATTTTGGATAAAAACAAAAAGATGTTGCAACATAACAAAACAATCGGATTTATGTTTAAGCAAATATAACCAAGTAAATCTACTAAAATCATCAACAACAGTTAAGAAAAAAGTACAGCCATTGTGTGTCTTATGTGTATATGGACCCCAAATGTCTACATGGAGTAAGTCAAAAGGTTTAGTAGTCTTGATATAACTATGATTAAAAGGTAATCTAGCTTGCCTAGAGGCTGGACATATGGTACAAATAAAGTTTTCTTTGATGCTTTTCTCATCTATATCCGGACAAAAGGCTTTGATCTTTGAAAAAGGAGCATGCCCTAGTCGTGTATGCCATAGCTTTGCAAGGTCTAGAGTTGCTTTTGATGTGACAACACTGGCTTGCATCTGACAATCACTATTCTTTACAACAGCAATATTTTTGTTTGAAGCAGTATAGTATAGTCCTTTTTCAAGACTACCAAGAGGCATGGAGGTGTTCATTAATGTGTCCTGGAGGAAGCATGCATTCTGAGAAAAAATTATGTTAGTATCAAGATCTGTACATATTTTGTGTACTGAAATCAAATTGAAATGGAATTCTGGCACATATAAGACATCTTTAAGAAATAATTTTTTAGTTAGGTGAATATTTCCTTTCTTGTTAACCTTATGAGAAGAACCATCAGGTGTTGTTATTCTATGCTTGTAACTTGATATATCTTTGATGTTAATGAACAAGGTGATATCATTGCATATGTGATCTGTGGATCCACTGTCTATAATCCATTTTCCATTGCAAAGTTTAGTAGTAAGAGAGTGCATACCTGCAAGATTTACTGAGCTTTCTGTTTGGGGCACTGCTGGGTTATTATTATCCTTTCTGTTAAGGAGTGTCAACAGATTATTATATTGCTCATTTGTTAATCCAAGGGGATTACCTTCACTATTTTCTTCCACAGATTCTTCATTGTTAACAAGTGCTGCATATTTCTTGAATTGATTGGGCTTGCCTTTATTTGGGTAACCATTGACTTTGAAACATCTAGCAATACTGTGCCCTGCAATTTTACAATGCTCACAAAAATAATAAGGTTTCTTTCCATTGTTTAGTATCTTCTTGTTTTGTGCATTCTTCCATTTATCTGCTGCAAAAGCCATGGGCTCTATTGTAGTTGCTGTTTTGTTAATGCTTTTGTGAGACTCCTCTTGCAAGAGCATTCTATAAACCTCCGTCACATCAGGCAAGTCTTTGTTCATGAGAAGATTAGACCTCACTTGACCATATTCTTGATCAAGTTTCATTAGAAAGGCTAGAATTCTTTGGTCTTGTTGGATCTTGATGAAGTTGTTTGATGGATTGCAAACACATATAGGCAAGGGTCTAAGGTCATCTATTTCATCCCATAGGGATTTGACTCGAGTGAAGTATTCTGCAATACTCATACCTGGTTCTTGAATGGTATTATGTAGCTGTTCTTGTAATCTATACATTTGTGAGGAAGAAGGGTTTCCAAATCTACCTTCAAGATTTGTCCATATAGCACTAGCTGTCTTGAAATACATGATGCTTTTTGCTATGTTCCTTTCTAATGATGCTATTAACCATCCTGTTACCATGTTATTACATCTCCTCCAAGCCCTTTCCTCTGTTGTTCCTTCTGATGGTTTAGGCAAAGTCCCATCTACGAAACTGATTTTATTCTTGGCTTCTAGACTAATCATCATGGATCTTTTCCAGTCACTGTAGCATGTGCCATCAAAAACAATGGATACAAGTTTATTACTCGCTGAATCAGAAGGATGCAAATAGTATATGCTGCTTGGGTTTTGTGTTGGATCATTTGCAATTGTTGTGAGAGAGGAGTTAGTATCTGCGTTGCTAGAAGATACAGATACTGTTCTTTGCTTTGTATCAGGATTAGTTGCCATTTCTGTTTTGAAAGAAATAAAAGAAAGAAGAAAGAAAAGATAGGGAAGAATAAGAATGGTTGGGACAGAAAGATTTAGGGGCAATTGTCCTGCTCTGGTACCATGATACAATTTAGAGATCAGAAAGTGTTTGGACTTGGAATGAATAGAATAATGCAGTATGTGTTTATTATTCAGTATTGTTGAATTATAATGAGTACAATGGAGAGTCTCTTATATAGAGAGACTTAGGCTATTAATAGAACTAAACCAAGAAACAAGAAACAAGAAAATAAAATAAGCCTATTACAACTAGCTACTGACTAACTGTCTGAACCTCAATATATATGTAACATATCAACCTTTTTCAGGACTGTGATCTTCATCATGAAAAAATCAAGATTTTCCAATTTACTACGTAATCTTAAAAAAAAATTACTAGATAACAAAAAGTCATAATTTCATTCAAAACAAGCACAAATTCATACATTTGTGATCATTCCATAACTTGGAAAGCAAAAAATCAAATAAACTTAGATAGAAACAAACTTACCTGAACATCAGATGGCTGAAAGTAGATGAATAAGAAATAACCAATCGTAACACCAATTGTAATCCCAAAACCAAACCCTACAAACCCAATTATCACACTTAATAAACGAAATATTGGACTCATCCAATCCATTTTTTTGAAAATTAACCGATTATTCTGAAAAACATACAAACCCCATTAAATTTCTGAAGAAACCCAATTCAGAAGCAAAACTTTGGAATCAAAGATTCTTGAAAAGAAAAGAAAAGAAAAGACCCACTTTATTCTTATTTTATTTCTCTTGACGACGTGTTACTACCATTATCAGACAATTCAACAAAGCAAAATAAGCATTGATTATTAAATTGCATTATTCTATGTTTTATGAAAACAGTCTATATTTGCCGGGAAAAATCAGAATTCAGAATGAAGCTAAGGAATGAATTACGACGAGCGAAAACTGTCTCTCTTTTTTTTTTTTTTTTTTTTTGCTTTGGAGAGAAAAAAGGCGTGGACACTTATGAAGTGTAAACTTTACATGTAGCTTGCATAAGGATTTGCTAACGTGACATGTGTTAACTAGTGTGTCATTCGGTATGCACGATCCATACGGTCACGTATGAATTTTACATAGTTGACTTCGGTATTATTCATTAATCTAGTTTTTGGGAATAAATATATTTAAAGTATGGATTTTAATTATGAAATCGTAAATGAAGAATTTAAAAATGATGAGGTTTAGGTAGTCATTTTAAAATTTTTAACTTTAACTACTTTAAAAATAATAGTGGAATTTGATCAAATTTAAATTTGAAACTTTTTGAGTTGCTAAATAATAAATTTGAGTCAATTCAAAATTCTAAATGAAATTATTGTTCTCAAATAAGGCATAAGCAAATTAACTTTTATATTAAGTTATAACATAGACATAGTCATATGAGATTTTGCGTGAATCGTCAAACTTTATAAATTTATAGTTTTTGATTTTTTTTATGATGTATAATTAGATATATTAATGAATAAATTCGTATACTAAAGAGTGTGAAAAGGCAAAGTATATAAGTTGTTGAGATTAAATGTGTTGGGTTATTCCCTCCCACTTGGAAGAAGAGTCCAATTAATATTTTAATTGTATTGGCTTTAAAATATTATGGACTTATTAGGGCTTTAATAATAATAATAATAAAAGCCATAAAAATTAGGAGATTATAAAGCCTAAAAATTAGGAAGCAACTTTATTTAAAAGGCATTTAGAGAAACACATTTTCACACACAAAACAAAAGAAACAGAACCGCACGGCAGAAGAGAAGAACGCACGTACGGGGAGATCTTTCGGCGATCCGATCGAAGGCCATTCATACTCCGATTTTCGTCAGATTTTGACACGGTGTTCCTGCCTACCCAACCTACATATTCAACGGTTGGATTGTCGTTTTGTGCACTGTAAGTGGGTAATTTGTTTTGCCCTAATTTTAACCCTAATTATTATTTTACCACTTTTGAGTGATGTTTTAGGGTTTGGTGTTTGTATTACCTCTAGTATTGTCTAGAGAGGATTTTGGGTGTACCTATTAATTTTATTGGTAATTAGTGGAAGAGTGTAGTACCACTTACGGTCCCGTGGTTTTTTTTCCGCATTGGGTTTTCACGTAAATATTGTGTGTGCTTTACTTCCGCATTTTTACTTTAGAGTGCTTGATTGTGGGATTATTATTGTTATTATAATTGGATTGGTTATTTTTCTCATCTAACAACACAAAGGGAGAAAGTGTGTGTTATATCGACACCTTTTCTCAACATAGTGGTATCAGAGCTTGGTTATATTTTCTTGGGTGATATTCTTGTGTTGTTTTATGATGGATGATAAATCTAGTATGCACGGTATGATTTATTTGGACTCTACCAATTACGCTGTGTGGAAAACTAAGATGGAAGATATTCTTTATGTGAAAGATTTGTATGAACCAATCTTAAATGAGTCTATGCCCACTGGTCAAGATGAAAGTAAATGGAAAATTTTGAATCGGAAAGCGATAGGAACCATTAGACAATTTGTTGATGTAAGTGTGCTCCAACATATTTCCAATGACACGAATGCTTATGTATTGTGGATGAAACTTGAGGCTATGTATGAGAGGAAGAACGCCTTAAGTAAAGCGTCATTGATGAGAAAATTGGTAAAGCTAGAACTTCACGATGGTAATAGCATGGTAGTACATTTGAATGATTTTCAGGGTTTGATTAATCAGTTGTCTGCAGTGAAAATGTCTTTAGATGATGAGTTGCAGGCACTATTGCTACTCTCCTCATTACCAGAGAGTTGGGACACACTATTTGTATCACTTAGCAATTCTGCTCCTGATGGTAAGCTGACGATGGAGAGTGTCAAAGCTAGTCTGTTGAATGAAGAGACTAGGAGAAAGGAGATGGGTTCCTCCAATCATTCTGAAGCTCATTATGTTGCGCGAGAGTCTAACAGGGGGAGAAGTAAAAGTCGAGCTTCTCAAGGTAGAGACAATTCCAGAGACAAGTCTAAATCCAAGAGTAAAATTATTTGCCATTACTGCGAAAAGCCGGGTCATATTAAGAGGTTCTGCAGAAAGATGAATAGAGACAAGTCAAAAGATAGAAATGGTGATTCCTCTGAATCGAAGTCTGAAGAGAAAAATACTACAGCTCTAGCAATCAGTGATGATGATTTGCTCTTCATTGGTGATAAACAGTGTTTGAATGTAGCTGGGGATGACTGCAATTGGGTGATTGATTCGGGTGCTTCGTATCATCTTACTCCGCATCAAGACTACTTCTCGTCCTACACTAGTGGTGATTTTGGTAGTGTTAGAATGGGGAATGATTGGTCATCCAAGGTCGTTGGCAAAGGCACTATTTGCTTGGAGAGTTCCACCGGTTGCAAGCTAGTTTTGAGAAATGTTAGACACGTTCCTGATATCAGATTGAATCTCATTTCTATAGGTCGACTTGATGATGATGGTTACTTCAGCCACTTCAATGATGGTAAGTGGAAGCTCTGCAAGGGGAATCTTATAGCGGCTCGAGGTAAGAAGCAAGGCTCTCTTTATATGATGCAGGCGAAAGTTTGCACGGGTGAGGTAAATGTTGCAGATGAATGTTCTAGTGAGTTATGGCATAACAGACTTGGTCATATGAGTGAGAAAGGTATGGAAATGCTCTCTAAGAAGCAATACCTCCCTGATGTCTCAAGTACGTCTCTTAAATCCTGTGTTGATTGTTTAGTTGGTAAACAACATAGGGTTGCTTTTCATTCTCGCCCCCATCTAGGAGAAAGTATCCTCTTGATCTTGTCCACACTGATGTATGTTCTATAGATGTTAAATCCCATAGTGGTGCTCTTTACTTTGTTTCTTTTATTGATGATTATTCTCGAAAGGTGTGGGTTACTGTGTTGAAAACCAAGGATCAGGTACTTTCTGCTTTCAAGGAGTTTCAGGCTAGAGTTGAGCGAGAAACAGGTAGAAAGCTCAAGGCTGTGAGAGCTGATAATGGTGGTGAGTACAGAGGCCCATTTGAAAGCTACTGCAAGAGTCAATGCATCAAGCTTGAGAAGACAGTTCCAAAGACACCTCAATTGAACGGAGTTGCAGAGAGGATGAATAGAACAATTGAAGAAAGAATTCGATGTATGCTCTCTCATGCAAAGTTGTCCAAGTCTTTCTGGGCAGAGGCATTGGTTACAGCTGTGTACTTGATTAACCTTTCACCTTCAAATCCTCTTGATGGTGATGTTCCTCAGAAAGTTTGGACCGGTAAAGATGTCTCCTACAAGCACTTGAGGGTATTTGGATGTCGTGCTTTTGTTCACATTCCTAGAGATGAGAGATCCAAGTTAGATAAGAAGACAAAGCAGTGTATATTTTTGGGGTACTCTGAAGATGCTCTTGGGTACAAGTTATGGGATCCAGTAGATAGGAAAGTTCTTAGAAGCAGAGATGTTGTGTTCTTTGAAGATCAGACTGTTGAAGATATTGAAAAGCCAAAGCAACAAACATCCTCTCATACTCCTATCACTTTTGATCCAGTCTTACCACAGATGACTCCTAGAGTTGAAGGGGGAGATATTCAGCATGATGATGACAATATTGGTGATGATGGTCATGATGATCAACCTGAAGTTGAGCCACCAGTTGTTGAACCGCAACCACAGCCTGATGATGTGAGAAGATCTACCAGAGGACGACATCCTTCTATGAGGTATCCTACTACAGAGTTTGTGTTACTTACTGACGGGGGAGAGCCAGAAGACTTTCAGGAGGCTATGTCGCATGAGAAAAGTAAGGAGTGGTACAATGCCATGCAAGATGAGATGAATTCCTTGCATGAGAATCACACTTATGATCTGGTAAAGTTGCCTAACGGCAAACGAGCACTCAAGAATAAGTGGGTGTTTAAGTTGAAGCCTGGAGAAGATGGTCAACCACCTAGGTTCAAGGCTAGGATTGTGGTGCAAGGCTATGAGCAGAAGAAGGGGATTGATTTTGATGAGATTTTCTCTCCAGTGGTGAAGATGTCTTCAATCAGAGTTGTACTTGGTTTGGCTGCCAGCATGAATTTGAAAATTGAGCAACTTGATGTGAAGACTGCTTTCCTCCATGGTGACCTAAATGAGGAAATTTACATGGAGCAACCTGAAGGCTTCAAGGTCAAGGGAAAGGAGAAACTTGTGTGTCGCTTAAAGAAGAGTTTGTATGGTCTTAAGCAAGCGCCTCGGCAATGGTACAAGAAATTTGAGTCATTCATGGTTGATAATGACTTCCACAAGACATATGCTGATCATTGCGTGTTTGTGAAGAATTTTGCTGAAGGTGACTTTCTCATTCTCTTGTTATATGTTGATGATATGTTGATTGTTGGTCGAGATCCCAACAAGATTGCTGACTTGAAGGCTAGTTTGAGCAAGTCCTTTGCTATGAAGGACCTTGGCCCTGCAAAACAAATTTTAGGCCTGCGTATTTCTCGTGATAGGAAAAATAAGAAATTGTGGATATCACAAGAGAAATACATTGAAAAGGTGCTAAAAAGGTTCAATATGAACAATGCTAAGCCTGTTTGTTCTCCACTGCCAGTGCATATGAAATTGAGTTCCGAACAATGTCCTACAACAGATGAAGATAAGAAGAAGATGAAAAGTGTGCCTTATCCATCCGCCGTGGGTAGTTTGATGTATACTATGGTATGTACTAGGCCTGATATAGCTCATGCTGTTGGGGTAGTTAGCAGGTTTATCTCTAATCCTGGAAAGGAGCATTGGGCAGCAGTTAAGTGGATTCTAAGGTATCTCAGGGGTACTTCTAGAGTTAGTTTATGTTTTGGTCCTGGCGAACCTGTGTTAGATGGTTACACGGATGCTGATATGTCAGGTGATATTGATTCTAGTAAGTCTACTTCTGGTTACATGATGACGTTTGCAGGAGGAGCTGTTTCTTGGCAATCTAAATTGCAAAAATGTGTTGCTTTATCGACTACTGAGTCAGAGTATGTGGCAGCAGTTGAAGCTGGTAAAGAGTTAGTGTGGATGAGGGACTTCCTTGAGGAGTTGGGTTTGGAGCAAGACAATTATTTGTTACATTGTGACTGTCAGAGTGCCATTCACCTAGCTAAGAATGCTACCTATCATGGTCGAACCAAACATATACGGAGGAGGTATCATTGGATTCGAGATCAGATAGAAGAGAATACTTTTGAGCTTGTGAAGATCAGTACTCATGAAAATGGATCGGATATGTTGACTAAGATCCTACCAAGGGACAAGTTAGAGGAGTGCCGTTCGAAAGCTGGGCTTGTCTTACCCCCCAAGTTGGAGTGAGGGGGAGATTTGTTGGGTTATTCCCTCCCACTTGGAGGAAGAGTCCAATTAATATTTTAATTGTATGGGCTTTAAAATATTATGGACTTATTAGGGCTTTAATAATAATAATAATAAAAGCCTAAAAATTAGGAGATTATAAAGCCTAAAAATTAGGAAGCAACTTTATTTAAAAGGCATTTAGAGAAACACATTTTCACACACAAAACAAAAGAAACAGAACCGCACGGCAGAAGAGAAGAACGCACGTACGGGGAGATCTTTCGGCGATCCGATCGAAGGCCATTCATACTCCGATTTTCGTCAGATTTTGACACGGTGTTCCTGCCTACCCAACCTACATATTCAACGGTTGGATTGTCGTTTTGTGCACTGTAAGTGGGTAATTTGTTTTGCCCTAATTTTAACCCTAATTATTATTTTACCACTTTTGAGTGATGTTTTAGGGTTGTTTGGTGTTTGTATTACCTCTAGTATTGTCTAGAGAGGATTTTGGGTGTACCTATTAATTTTATTGGTAATTAGTGGAAGAGTGTGGTACCACTTACGGTCCCGTGGTTTTTTTTTCCGCATTGGGTTTTCACGTAGATATTGTGTGTGCTTTACTTCCGTATTTTTACTTTAGAGTGCTTGATTGTGGGATTATTATTGTTATTATAATTGGATTGGTTATTTTTCTCATCTAACAACACAAAGGGAGAAAGTGTGTGTGTTATATCGACACCTTTTATCAACAAAATGGTGACTTGATCAGTGCACAATTGATGTGTGCATTCATAAGTGGAATCCTATAGGAGTAAGTTAATGGGTGAACTAAGTTGGTGTCTTAATGTATGTTGAAATGGGTTTAAGTTCATGGATTAATTCTTGTAGTTATGAGGAGATTAATGTATATAACTTAATCATGTGATTTATGAGTGTTTTAATGAGGAATATTAAGAGATTTTTATAGCTGTCAAGATGCCTGTAGCATGTGCCTTGTCCGAGCATGTATATCATAAGAAGACAAAAGGTTACCCCTGCATGGTGCTCGAACGAGCTCAGATCAGCCCGAACGAGCACTTCACAAATTAGAATTCGGTAGCTACAGGTTGCAAATCAACAAGGTTCTGAGCCTGGTGCTTGAACGAGCGAAATCCATGCTAGTCCTTTACCAGCCACCTTTGGATTCTTTTTGTGTTTGTTCAAGTCTTGGAGCAGTTTTATATGATTAAATTTTTAGCATTAAGATTGTGTAAACTCATTAAATGTACTTAGCACTATTAAATGTTGTTCATAGAAGATTAGAAGTCTATGGCATCCTTCAAAAGGGAATCCCATCCTCCATCTCTCATTTTTTGTAATTCTTCGTTGCAAACTTTTAACAAGTTTAACGGCATTTTCAATATCTCGATCCCTCCTTTGTTCTCTTTCTCTACCATCTTGTGCAAGGAAATCAAGCACCTCAATCACTGCATCAAACATAATGTTCAAATTTACAAGAGTATGATAATGAGAACCCTATCTTGTGTCACCAACTCACTGAAGAGTACTTTCTTGGTTTAAATTAAAACCACTATTAATCACATTTATTTTTAGCCTTTCTAAAAGTTTTTCAGCCAACTTTTTCGTTAACATATCGTAGTGCTTGCTAGATGCTCCAACAATATTAACAAGCATAGTCAACCATTTAAAAAAAGAAGCAATTTCAGTATAACTTAGTACTCATTCACCGATAAAAGTTTTTTAAAAATTGGATGTCTCGATTACCCTCATAGAGTAACTATTTGAAAATTCAGTTGAAACAAGTACTAATTAGCCTATTTATTGGCACGAAGACCAAAAAAGAAATTTTATGTCGTTTTACCCAGCATAACGATATTTTTTCAAACAACGGATATCGCAATTGTTCTTATGGGGTAACTCTTTTGAAAATCTAGTCGAAATAGTCGAAACAAGTATTTATTCGCCTATTTTTCAGCACGTAGACCAAAAAAGATAGTTAATATCGTTTTTACACATTATAATGATATTTTTTTAGAAAACGAACTTCACAATTATCCTTAAAAGAAAAGTCTTTCAAAACTAGTCGAAAAAAGTACTAATTCGCCTATATTTCGGCACGTAGACCGAAAAAGATAGTTAAGTCGTTTCGAACAAATATCGTTATGATGGGTAAAAACAACGTTACATGTTTTTTCGGTCTACGTGTAGGAAAATAGACGAATAAGTACTTATTTCGACCGAAATTCTAAAAAAGTTTTCCCATAAGAAGAATTGCGACGTCCTTTTTTGGAAAAACATCGTTATAACGTGTAAAAACGATGGTTAAACGCTATAATACAAGAATACCATTTGTAATTAGAAAAGTCAAAGGTGATTAGAAATGGTAACAAAAATCAAATGTGATTAGTAATGATCAATAATCATTTAAGCTGATCAAATACTCCTTCCATATCATTTGACTAGTCCCATTTGACTTTTCACGGATTTTAAGGGTTGAGTGGGGTGCATTATAAAGGTGGTAGTTGGGTATTTTAATTGATTTAATTAATTGTAAAGGTGGTAGTGGAGTATTGAGAACTGAAAAAGTAGGGGTATTTAGGTAAGAAAAGGTTAGCCAAAAAAGAAAATGAGACAAGTAGTATGAAATTGCCAAAAAAGAAAATGGGACAAGTAAACTAAAATGGAGGAAGTATCATTTAGATAGGTCAACGATCACTTGAATTGAATGATATATATATTTTGATACTTTAATGACTATAGTCGCAAAAATAAAATTTATAAACTCTAAATTTAAAGGCCATATTTCCCAATTATTATTTCATAATATCAATAAAAATATTATAATGATTATTTGAAATCTTGGGGGTTGGGACGAATAAAATTCACTCACTTTACGAACCTACTTTGATTATCCACTTTACCAAGCTATAAAAATCTCAGGTGTTGTTTGGTATGAATTCCATATAGTCTTATCATTCCCAATTTACAATTACGTATTCGAATTGATTTTACACCTTCAAACTCCTCTTTCTCGACGATCAAATTTTGCAATCACCGAACTTGGTTTTTGATTTTGATTGGATTTCGAAACTACCTGGAATCAATCAAGCGTACAAAAGACTCATACAAGAATCAAGGGGTCTCTAGAGATTCGAATTCGATTTTGTTTTCAGGGTTTTCGACTTCATACTAATCAGAACCACAGAAAAATGGCTGAAATTGTAGGATCACAGAACGGTTGATCGATTCCGTTAATTCCAAAACGGGTGGGGTTAAATTGTATGGAAACAAGTAGTCAGAAGCAGGCGGAGGCGTCCTCATCAGCCCCCTCTTCATCCTCTATAGCTTCCATTACTCGTTCTTCCAAACGCCCTCGGCTTTCAGCTTCCTCTTCATCAATAACTAGGTCGTCTCGAACTCGCTCTAACATTTCTAGTTCAACAATGGAAGGGTCCTCCTCCCGCGGCCGAAGAGGTCGGAACAATAATAGAGATAAGTATAATGAGAAGGGAAAAGAAAAGGAACATGAAATTGAGAAAGCTAGAGAGAATGAACGAGGTTTAGGGTTAAATATCGATGATGACGACGATGATGATAATGACAATGATTATAGCGAAGAAGGAGGTAATGGGGTTGGATTATTACACCAGAATTTAACTTCTGCAAGTAGTGCACTTCAAGGTTTGCTTCGAAAACTAGGTGCAGGGTTAGATGATTTGCTACCATCATCAGGCATTGGTTTGGCTTCGTCTTCCCATCAGAGTGGAAGGCTTAAGAAGATACTTTCTGGTTTAAGAGCTGATGGTGAAGATGGGAAACAAGTTGAGGCATTGACTCAATTGTGTGAGTTGTTGTCAATTGGTACTGAGGATTCACTTGGTACATTTTCCGTTGATTCGTTTGTGCCTGTTCTTGTTGGGCTGCTGAATCATGAGAATAATCCTGATATAATGCTTCTTGCTGCCCGTGCAATAACACATTTGGTTGATGTTTTGCCTTCTTCTTGTGCTGCTGTTGTTCATTATGGTGCTGTTAATTGTTTCTGTGCTAGGCTGTTGACAATTGAGTATATGGATTTGGCTGAGCAGGTATTTTAATAGTACCTCGAAATTCATTTTAATAGATATTTTGCTTGGATTATGAAATTTTGAGCTTTATCGGCAATGATATTTGAATGCACAATCAAAGGCGTTACTCCAATTCACTTTCAGTTGCACCAGTTTTTTGGATGTGTGAAAATGCTGATTTCTGGTTTTTTGTTTGGGTTTTGTCAATATAGCTTTTATGCTTTACTAATACCCAAATTGATAAGACTATTTTTTCCTTTGTTTTCTACAATATAATATATGTAGAGTTTAGATTATAGAGCTTTAGATGAAATCTGATTGGAAATATATTTTTAATTAAAATGATCACCATTTAAGAGTAAACAGAAAAGGTACTGATTTTGGGTTGTGTTGAGCTATGTAAGTGATCTATCTTTAGGGAATGGAATTTGAACAATCTGTATGATCCAAGCCGAGATGTGGACTATTCTAATGACGTAGTCTTTTTTAAGGTTTTAAAAGATACTAAAGCGCATGTGAATGGTGATTTAGAGGTGATGGCCTTAACATCTTAGTGTTTTTGAGGTGGAATGTGGAGTATGTGAATGGTGGTGTGGAGGTGGCCTAATGGCTTAACTGTATGTATTCATGTAGTTAGTTTTTGAATATTTGTGCATGGTTTGTTTTATATTTTAGGGTGGTTTGGTGCTTTTTTTTGAAAGGTGTAAGGTGTTCTTAGGTACAAAAACTTAGTTTGGATAACAATTAGGAGGAAAAAGGAAGGTAATAAGGGAGAGATAGGAAAGGTAGAGGAAAGAAGAATAGAAGTTTATCGTATTCATTTATGGGACAAAGGAAAGCTCAAAGGAGAGGAATAAAAATAATATTCTCTTTTCAAATCTTCTCACATTTGGAGAGATTTGGTTGTTAATAAAATTAAATGAGTTAATCTTTTCAAATCCCTTCCTTCTAAATTAATTTTTTTTAAAATTAATTACAAAATTGATGCAATAGCGCTGATGCGCCTCCAAGGCTTGATTAACCATTTTAGTCTGCCCGTCGGTTTGATTAGTGTCATGCATGCGGAAAAGATTCGTCTAGAAGATACTCATGAACACTTTATCATTGTCAAAGACAATGGAGGCTGAAAACCCAGATTTTGAAAGAGTTCTACGAAATCTATTGTGATAGCTTCCCAATTTAGGGACAGGAAGAGGTTTAAGAAGGCCTGCACATTTTTTATTAGTGTTTCTGTTGCTTACATATTGTGTAACTTGTTTCCGCATACAAATCCAAAACCAATGCTCCGTCAATCATAAGTATGTCTTGGATTCAACGTTGTCCCCCCTATGGCATAGTCATAGTAATCATGGAGTAGTTGGCAAACCAAGGGAGAGTTTGTATAACAGTTGTCCTAATACCTTAGACGAGATGCCTTTTGATAATCCATTTTCAATGATCCTTTGCAAAAAACTTTCATACTGTACCGTTAATGTCGGAATATGAGATCATAGACCTCATTTGTATAATCATCAGTGTAGGGTGACAGCTAACTTGAATTTAATTTTAAAGTCATATCCTAACAACTTGCTAACCTGATGTTGATACTCTGCCAAATTCGCGTTAGGCCATACTGTATTTTAGACTATGTTGGTCGGTCCAAATAATGAAATGTCTCCCCAAAAAATAATGTCGCCACTTCTGGATTGCCACTACAATAGCTTTAAGTTCCTTCTCACATTAGATTTTGGATTGTCTTCACGTCCCAAGTGCCTTGTTAAAATAGGCAATCAGATGAGATTTATGAGAGATGGCAACCCCCAAATCGCAACCAGACGCGTTAACGTCAACCACGAATGGCAAATAGAAAATTTTGCATAGTTTGGAAGGCTTTTTCAACTTGTGTATTCTAATTGAAACAATCCTTCTTAAATTGATGAATGAGTGGAGTGACAAAATGAGCACAATTGCATATAAATCTTAAGTCCTAAAACCCACGCAATTCCTTGAAGTTTCGAGGGGATGGGCAAGCCAACATAGATGTGACTTTGTCTTGATCCGTTACTACACCCCTGTATGACACAATGTGGCCTAAGTAATAAAGTAAGCCACCTCAGTTTACCAAATTTGCACTTCAATCTCCAATACCACAATTAAATGTTGAGTATGCTCTTCAATAGAAGAGTTATAAACCAACATGTTATCGGAAAACATAAGAATAAATCTTCACAAGTAAGGTATAAAAACCACGTTCATCAAAACATTGCCGGAGCATTTGTTAGGAAGGCATAACTAAAAACTCTTGATTGTAGACTTTTATCTTGTGGTAACCGAATTTAAGGTCCAATTTCAAAAAAATGCAACTCCCTGTAATCGATGTAGCAAATCCTCATTGGCTTGTAATTGTTTGCCACCTGTCTTTATTTAATGCCTAATAATTCACACAAAACCTCCATGACCTATCCAACACCCGACTAGAACAAGGGCTTTGTGAGGATTTGTTAATGTCAACCAAATACATGTTTTCAACCAAATTTTTTTCTCTCTGCTTTCTAAGGATACCACTAAGGTCGCACGCTCACCGGATCACAACATACCTTCATTACGATATGATGCTCCCTTCCCCTTTTTGGTGGTAACCCCACCGACATATCAAACACTCCCACAAACTCAAATAATACTTCTTTGATTCTATCTTGTACCAATTCCATGGAGATCTCCTCAGTTTCAGTTTGAGATCACATGTCTACTTGATTCAGCTCCACCAAAATGTTCCTTCTCTTTTCAGTTCATTTTGATCATGGACTTCAATGAGTTTTTTGTTCTACCCAAACTAGGATCTCCCTTCAAGAATATTGTTGCACTATTACATTGGAATTGCTACACTTGCACCTTTCTATTTGTTGGACCGACCCCATGGTGCAAAAAAACAACCGAGTTAACTCGATACGACCGAGTTGACACGGATTTTCAGCTAGCCGTTCTGAGAACTCGCGATTTATCACGTTGTATGGAAAAACGGCGAGTCAACACACTTTCCGACTGTTTTGACCGATCCATACCGGAGATTAATGTTTATTACGGGCGAATTTTGAGTTTATAAGCCGAGTTTTGAGTTTGTTGGCCGATTTTCTACCCAGAAAAAAGAAATACAAAAGAAAAACAAACAAAACTTACACACTCAGTCTCAGATGACTTAAAACAAGAAATGAAGAAAAGTAGAAGAGGAACTAAAGCTTTACCATTAAAGACTTGAGGAAAGGCTTATTGAATATAAATAAATGGCCATGCTCTTTTTATTTGAAGCTTGGAGTAGATTCTTGGAAATGAAAATGATATCAGTACATATCTATAAAGCTGTTCAAAGAACATATCTTAATGATTTTTTTTCCAATGCATTTAATGCACTTGGCACCAACTATCATTGTATATTTTTCTTACTACTCTTTTAAAGGGTTATATTTCTTTTAAAAAAAAAACTATTATCCTTAAAATATAATTATATCTATACTCTTGAAATTAAAGGTGCAAGGTAAAACTGGGTAAATTTTATATATTTTTTTATTTTATATTTTTGTTGGTATATAATATATATATTATCATTATTATGATTATTATTATTATTATTATTATTATTATTATTATTATTATTATTATTATTATTATTATTATTACTATTATTATTATTATTATTATTATTATTATTATTATTATTATTATTATTATTATTATTATTATTATCATTGTTATTGTTAAAGCAAGTAACAATATTCTTGATTATGACGTTAACTTTGAACACTTAGATCGAACATGCCTTAGAGTGTACTTTGGAAAATAACGATAAGGATGTGTCGAGTTGCGTAAGTTTAAGGTTCGAAACGTTTGATGAGGCGTTGCTTGATCAAAGCAACAAAGTTTAATGCGTTAGAAACACCGCTCGACCAGCTGAAGGTCGCTCGACCAGGTCGAGCAGGTGTTGGGGGGTCGAGCAACGTGGTCAGAATGAGACAAAAGGCTTCTAGAAGCTCGCTCGACCAAACCTATGGGTGGCTTGACCGAGCGGGTGGTCGAGCGGACCTGTCAGTGACTCCAGCGGGCAGTTATCTGTTTTAATTATGCAATAATGTGGTGCATTACTCTATTGTTTATTGTAATGTTTATTGTCATAGTTAATTAGGGAGTTTATTGTGATGTTAAATGTGCTTTATGGTGAGTAGTTGAGAGGTTCTAAGAATGATGCTCACCTTCCACTATAAAAGGGAGTATCATTCATAGAACAAGACTCACCACAAACACACATACTTGTGAGGGCTAATACTTTGCTTGAAACTTGAGAGTGTTCAGCCTTGTATTAGTATTTTGTGATCTTGGGAGATTGTTTTCAAGATAGGGAGGGTTTAATATACGTGTAATTGTTGATTTCAATATAATAAACATCGTTTGAGGGGGAGGTATCCAAGCTACCTCATAATCACTTGTGTTTTTTTTCTCCAATATTTTTCTTTGTGTTTTTCATTGTTGAACCTTCGTAGAGCCGTTCATTTCAATTGGTAGCAGAGCAGGAAGATCGTTTGGGCCATTTGGAGTGTGAAAGTGAGGTTAAAAAAACAAGAAAAACACAATGAGTGAAGGGGGAAAGTTCCTTATTCAATTGTTTGATGGAAAAATCAACTTTGCTATTTGAAAAAGCTCCGTGGAGGACTACTTGGTGCAACAAGGCATCAATGATGCTTTGTTGAAAGAGAGGCCAAATCATATTGAGGAGGCAAAATGGACACAAATTCAAAAGAAGACGGTAAGCACAATCCGGCTTGCCATTGCACCCGAAATCAAGTATAACTACTTGAAAGAGACTAATCCCAGTGAGTTGTTGGAAAAATTACAAGCTGTGTATGCTTCCAAATTTCTAATTAATAAACTTTGCTTGAGGTGAGAATTGTATCAACTCATGAAGGATGAGGACACATCGATGCAAGACCACATAAACACATTTAACAAGTTGGTGTGCCAATTGTTGAATGCGGATGAAAAGTTGACCGATGAAGAGCACGCCTTACTACTCTTGGCTTCACTTCCCAAGGACTATAGAAACATAGTTCAAACATTGCTCATAGGTAGGGACTCTATTACTCTTGATCAAGCATTGGCGGCGTTGAGAGAGAATGATAGGTTCATGGTGAGAAGAGAGGGGGGAAGAGAAGAAGAATGTTGGGGATGGCTTGTATATTGAGGGTTCTAATGGGGGTAGGACCAAGGAAAAGGGATCTCAAGGAAGGGGTAGGTTTCAAGGAAGGGGTGCTATAGTGACAAAGAGTGTTAATGTGAATCATTTTCACTAGAAGTAGTACAAAAACAAATAACAATAGATGAAATCACATCATAAAATGAAATTAATAACAAAGTATAGACTTAGTATAATAAGGTGAAGAAAATGGGCCTGACTGTAATGCCCACCTACAGAATAAGGTTGGATACAACACCTTTTCTACACGAAATAAGGCTTAAAAGCCATAACTATGCGCTATACATGCTTATGCCTAACATTAATAATGTGATAAACATGCATCTACTATTTACAAAATTATTTGAATGATCAATCCATACAAGTACTTTGCACACATTTATATTCATTCTAGGAGCACAAAAATCTAAGCTAGTTAGTCACTGTTACTGTCTTTACAAGCACAAACAATATTTATATCAACTAGGCACATAACACCTTGTTTGACGTATTAGAAAGATAGTTGTGTATATCCCTCTACAAAAATATGGGCAGTCTTCATATCATGAACTTATTCGTTATGAAATTAAAGTCTTATCGACTTATGAATCTTCTTTAGCTTAGTGAGCCCTACTTTATTTACTCTAACTTAGTTTTCAAAATCATTCCTTCAACTCAGACTCCTCAATAGTCAATTCCGCCAACATTGATGCACAAATAAAAGTCATGAAATTCAAAGGAAGATTTTCTATAAAAGAACATAAAGAAATAAAGCTAATAGGTATGAAGGAAGCAACATAATAGTATTTTAAGACAAAAACTGAAGGTATCATATCAGCCATTGATGCGATCTGTATGAAATAAAGAAGACCTGTTACTACTTTTTTTCTTTAGTTTATTATTATTTTTTGTATATCTTTTACCTGTAGTTCCACAAATGTATTAAATAATGTAACAATATGCAGATTGCAGACAACAAGAACACCCCATACATGTCAATTCTTTAAGCATCTTAGTGCTCTATGTATTCTGTTAGCTCACGCTTAAAATATAAATAAAATAGAATTGATAATGTTTTATTAGTTTTTGTGGTTTTATTATGACTTGTATATGTTTCATGCATATCTAAAGGCTTTTGTGTAAACCAACCAACTAAAACATCGTCGACATTTGAGATTTGTATTTTTTTTCATGTGATTGACTATTTAATGCTTAAGAAACACTAACCTTTGAGATTGGAGTACCGTTACCTTTACTTGATTTAGATTCTTTTTCTCTTTCAATTTCATTCTTTTTACCAGCTTAAATTTGACAATGTTTTTGATTTATCTCTTTTGAATGATGCTATCTTTGAAATTTTTGTTGATGTATGTTTAACTGAATACACAAATAAACCAAAAATGAGTAAATAATGAAATATTGCTTGAATTGTTTTTGCTTTGTAACCGACTCAGTCTCTGCAAGCACTTAAGAAAATATCACAAGAGCATCCAACTGCCTGTCTGCGAGCTGGTTCACTTATGGCAGTCCTTTCCTATCTGGATTTCTTTTCAACTGGAGTTCAAGTAAGCTTTTTTTTATTATTTATTTTTATTTTTTTTATATTTTTTTATCTTAATTTATTTATTTTGGATTTTATGTATTGCAAATACAATATTGATGTATTTCCCTGTTTTTAATGTGTATTGTATATGATTTTAGCGGGTTGCATTAGCTACTGCTGCAAATATGTGCAAGAAGCTCCCTTTGGATGCGTCCGATTTTGTGATGGAAGCTGTTCCTCACCTTACCAACCTCCTTCAGTATCATGACGCAAAGGTTGGCTGCAAATTTTTTTTTTTTGGCCTTCTACTTTGGAATTGGTGCAACTTTTTTAGGTTTCAAATTTAATTCTTAATGCCTTTGGTCATTTGTGGACTTCAGGTTCTAGAGCATGCTTCTGTTTGCCTTACTCGAATTGTTGAGGCTTTTGCATCATGTCCCGATAGGATTGACGAGCTTTGTAATCATGGCCTTGTTACTCAGGCTGCTTCTCTCATCTCTTCCAGTAATTCTGGTGGCGGCCTGGCTTCCTTGAGCACCTCTACTTACACAGTAAGTGCGGTGTTAAGAATAATATTTCCCATATGTGTTGTATTTTTATAAAATATATTATTGATTTGATTTTGTTTTTTAGGGCTTGATTCGACTTCTTGCTACATGCGCAAGCAGATCTACTGTGGGAGCCAAAACGTTGTTGTTTTTGGGGATAAGTGGTATACTAAAGGATATATTGGCGGGATCAGGACCGGTGGGGATAAGTAGGCCAACGGAGCAGGTATGTTTGTTGTGATTGTTGGTTTAAGATTGATTAAGCGATTATATTTATTAGCGATTGTTACATAACATAACAAACAAGTTTGTATTCCATGGATGAGATAGTATTTATTAGCGACGATTTTCTGCATTGATTTGTCTTAGTTCAAGAAACTGATTAAGGGTTAAAGTTTTTTTTCGTAGTTTGGTTCATTCACAAAGCGAAACCAAATGGATTTTAATTTGTTTTTAGTTATCAATCTAAATCCAAACCACTTTTATTCAAGTCCAAAGTAAACCAAATTATGGGATTAAGTCTTTGGGATAAATTTGTTTTTTCTTCTTTTTTTTTAATATATTTTTATAATGCGACCTATATTTTAAAATTTTAAACCATATTTTACATTTGATTTGAGTTGGTTCGATTTGCGGCTTTTTTGTTGAATAACTATCACCCTTAAAGGCGACCAATAATGTTTGGGATTAAGGCTTTGATATTGTTGTTATTTTGTGTATTCGAGTGAGTTTCGGTTGGGTTAGGTTAATTTTGATTATATTTGGTTGGTTTAGTATATCTATATTTCATTACTATCACCATTGGCTTCATTTTGAATTGGATAAGTTTGGTCAATTAAATTTTTAGGACTTGGAAAAAATTTAAATCAAGTTCAATCGAGTTTGGTTAGGGTCTAACTTTGTGCTTGTCAAAGGTAAATCAAGTGTCAACCAAGTTATGATAGATTTGAATGGTTTTATTAAGGCGTATATAAGTTAAATTAGCTCCACTAGTGGAAAACGTTCAATTAAGATTAATCATGTAGCGTGCAAACATATAATCAAGTGTAGGTCATGATATGTACGTACATAAACATCTAGTTTATATTGATTGTCAGGCTAATCAACTTCAAGTGGGTACAAGTCAAGTCCACATTAGATGAAATCCAGTGTCAAGTAAGATAGGTTACAATTTGCTACTACACATCTAATTGAGTTGTTGAGTCAAGCCAATTCCGGGCACCATCGAATGCTCCTACTTGATTTGACATAGAGATGATCAAATATTAGCTCAACCCTAATAAAGCTTGTGACCCTTTCTTGAGGTGAACCAAAACTCTGGTCATGGTCCTCTTCAATTTTATGCCAAAGTTTATCCATAATACTAACCTTTCTTTTCTATAAATGCGCTCTTTCTGACCCCAACCCTATGTAATTCAAATGCCCTACAAGGTTTACAACACCTTACTCCTTTCAAAACTAAGCACCAAACCACCTTAAAATGTCAAACAAACCACACACAAATATCCAAACACAAACTACATAATTAGATTCACATAAGCTGCTAAGGCCACCACCCCCACTTCACCATTCAATGCCCTACATTTCGCCTCAACACGTTAGATAAGATTACATTTGTTTGCTAGTCTCTTGAACAAGATGTGGAGATCGAACAAGATACCAAAAAAATGAAGGATAAGCATTATTATAATACTTATTCCAAAAACAAAGGGAATCACATAATTGGTCAGGCTATTGGAGAAGTAAGCTTATGAGCCACTCATAATGTTATGGAAAAAGTTGATTCATATAACCCCAACTCTCAAGGTGTACAAGCATTTAATAAAACCATTTTATTTTGATTCTAGGATAATCTACCATGAAAGGTATCTATCTTTTGCGGCAACAAGTATGATAGAGTAAAGAAAGAGGTTTTGTTGATGTGCATACGACATATGACTAAGTAACAATGAAATACATTGTTGGGTTATGGGAAAAAGACGTGGAAAATAAGTACATAAGTATGATCCATGTGATGTATACAAATGTACAAAACCAAAGGCGGGATATATTGGAGAGCAAATAAACCCTTTTCTGTTTGTATCATACATAGATGAAATAGTTTGATCTATCAGGGAAGAATTTTATGGTGCATTTGGTAATGTCAACGTACAATGGGAATAAATTATAGTTGAATTTAATGCTAAGATTAGGGGTGTTCATTACCGGGTACCCGCCTAATCGGGTACCCGAAAAGGCGGGTACTCGGTTAGCCGAGTACCATTTTAAACAGCCTGTGTCTCGGCCCATTTAATGCGGGTACCCGAATTTCGGGTACCCGGATAAGACGTGTCGGGACACCGGGTACAGGGTTATTATTTTTGATTATTTTTACAAATTTAATTATAATTTTTAATATAAAATTTTGGGGAGAATTACTAACTAATACTACCTCCTATTCAACTTATTAGTCCCATTTGATTTTTTACACTTGTCGAGACAACATTTTAACCTTTAACATCTCTAATTGTTTAAAATTAAAAATTATAAAAAGCAGAAATTAATAATCTTTGTATTGAGACGAATCAAACAAGATCCCTCTTGACTATGTTTTAACTTATAAATTAAGAATAAAATACAAATTAAGAGTGATAGGTGAATAGTGAAAAAAAATTAATGGGACTAATGGGTAGAATAGGAGGGAGTAATTTTTAATATAAAATGTTCTACTCATACTACATTAATACATGATTATACATCTACCCAATACCATCAAATTGACACAATTATAATTAAATGTATGGATTAATCTCTAATTCCAGGCTTCCAGCACCTTCCCATCCCATTCATTCCTCCCACAAATCATCTTCATCACAATATGTTTACATTACTGATTGTGCTCTGCTTTTTTCTCTCAAATTATTCATCACCATCTGCAATTTTAATAATACATCGTATGCTTCATTATACACTAACTATTAACCGGGTCATTAACGGGTACCCGGATCAATATGAGATCAGCCCATGACCCGACCCGGACTTTTCAAAATTTTTAAAATTTTGACCCGCCATTTATGAGGCGGGTCGGCGGGTCAGCGGGTCGGGTCGATCTGGTCGGGTAATTTTGAACACCCCTAGCTAAGATAGAGGTGTAGAGGCAATTATAAGAATCAAATGGGTTTAAATAAGTCAAAGCAAGACATAGTATGTTGAATCATAGTGTAATAAATGCGATAACAATCGTGATAGCGCTAACAAAACGTTGATGCAGTTATCGTAATGCCTAAATATTGCTCGAATCATAAGATATATCTCTTGATACGACCCGAATTTTTTACACCTTTATAATGCGGGTAATGCCGGTTCGCTCATTTTGAAAACCTTTGCGATGCGACCTTGTTTTTACACTATGATAGAATATAAGTTTATCTTGAGGGTCATTGTAGATTTCAAGATGTGTTGTCAAGTGATTAAAAAAAGTGTTCTTTCCAAGTTAGTGTTTTTAAGTACCATGTCTCAATTTTCCACAAGAAATGAAATATAGATTTAAGACGTCAAGCATAGGTTTAATGTTTGTGACTCAATGGAGAGCTTGGATCAGAGTACTATGCGATCAAGGTATGCCATTAAAGGAAAATTTATACCATTAGACCATTATTACTATCTATGTCAGAGTATATCATTGTAGGAAGATTGGGGTAATCGAGATGTGTACTGTTTGATGGATGAATGGACATACATTAACAATGAAGACACTAAAGACATATTATAAGACAAATTGAGTGAAAAGTGTCTTTGTTGGTTTGGCCATGTGCAAGGAAGGCCGAAAAGGATTGAGTTATAAGAGTGGAAAATTGAAATTTCAAGGAGTTTTGTAGAGAAAGAGGTATGTTGAAGATGACTTGGATAACTGATGTGACGAACAAAATGAAAATTTGGAGTTGATATTGTTGTTGATTAGTATTAGAGGATTGTTTTGATTCTTGTATATTGTTTGGATTAAGGCTTTGACATGATTATATTGATGTATATAGTATTTGTAAACAAGGGTCCGTTAAATATTTTTGTATTTGACAAAGACAATATTATTTATGTAAGAGTAAAATGGCACAGCCTGTCCCATGTTGCAAACAAGATTACAATCTATCTTACAATCCTCACCTTTTGTTGGGCATTGGGCCTTTGGCATGTTGGGAGTCTTGGGACACATCTTGGATCGATGTTCTCCTTAGAATTACACTTTTTGTCTTGTTTTACTAATCCATACAAATTCAGTGTTATTCTGCGTTCCTGATATGTACCTGTTTACTTGGATCCCAGATATAAAATGGTCAAAAAGCTGAATTATATAGTGTAGGGTGTAGCACATTGTTGTCTTTTTAAGTGTGAGTTTTACTTATTATTAGGAATTTTATCTTCATAATTGAATTTCTCTTCTATCTAGGTATTTGAGATTGTAAATCTTGCAAATGAGCTACTTCCTCAGCTCCCTCAAGGCACCATTTCCCTACCAACAAGTTCTAATTTATTTGTGAGAGGGCCATTCTTTAAGAAGTCGTCTATGAGCAGCTCTGTAAAGCTAGATGAAACTAGTGGTGATTTTCAAGATGTTTCAATTAGAGAGAAGCTGTTGAATGACCAACCTGAGCTTCTGCAGCAGTTTGGATTGGACCTTCTTCCTGTGCTAATACAGGTTTAGTTGCTCACATCGTGTCTATAGTGTTTTGGCCATTACTTGGACATCATTTCTAATTTTCGTGTACCAAGCAGATTCATGGTTCAAGTGTCAACATTCCTGTGCGTCACAAATGCCTTTCTGTTATTAGTAAACTAATGTTTTTCAGCAATTCTGATATGATTTTGTCTCTTAATAACACAACAAATTTATCAAGGTACTTTTCTTTGTTCCCTTTATTATTTTATATATGATTTTGTCTGCTAGTTGCACTCATCTGGGATATTTTTTTCTCAGCTTTCTTGCTGGTCTCTTGGCTTGGAAGGACCCACAAATACTAGTGCCTGCTCTACAAATTGCTGAGTTACTAATGGAAAAACTTCCTGAGACATTCTCAAAGATGTTTGTTAGGGAGGGAGTAGTTCATGCAGTGGATTCACTTATAGCCGCTCCAACAACCTCTGTTATTGTTCAGTCTAATAACTCTGAAAAGGATGCTGAGTCAACATTGGGATCATCAGCACGTGGTAGACGTAGGCGACGAAGTGGAAACCAGAAGCAAGATGCTAGCCCTGTCGAGGAGTTGAAAAATTCAGTTTCAGTTGGTGTTGGTTCTCTTCCAACTTCTGTTGAAATTCCTACTCATAGTTCCAATCTTCGCACAACTGTCAGTAGCTGTGCGAAGTCTTTCAAGGATAAATTCTTCCCTTCTGATCCTGAGGATGCTGATGTGGGTATTTCTGATGATCTATTACACCTGCAGAAACTTTGTGCAAAGTTGAATGTTGGTGTAGAAGAGCAGAAGTCTAAGGTGAAAGGAAAGTCTAAAACTGATGGTGCTTATATTGCTGATTTTTCGACTGGAAAGGAAGAGAGCTTGGTTGGAATAGTTTCTGAGATACTAGTAGAACTAACCAAAGGAGATGGTATTTCTACATTTGAATTCATTGGTAGTGGAGTTGTTGCTGCTTTACTAAACTATTTTTCCTGTGGTTACTCTAACAAAGAGAAAATATCTGAGGTTAATATTTATAAGCTAAGGCAGCAGGCACTACATCGATATAAATTATTTATCTCAATTGGTCTTCCTACTAGTATTGATGAAGGGGATGTAGCTCCAATGACTCTTTTAGTCCAAAAGCTTCAAAATGCATTGTCCTCACTGGAAAGGTTTCCAGTTGTATTAAGTCATTCAGCAAGGTCTTCAGGTGGGAGTGTACGACTATCATCTGGTTTAAGTGCATTATCTCGACCGGTTAAGTTGCGTCTATGTAGAGCTTCAGGAGAAAAATCTCTTCGTGATTATTCTAATACCGTTTTACTCATTGATCCATTAGCAAGTTTGGCAGCTGTTGAGGAGTTCCTTTGGCCAAGAGTTCAACAAAGTGATATTGGGAAAAAGCTGTCAACTCCTGATGGAAATTCTGAGTCAGAACCATCACCTGCAGGAGCTGTTGCATTGTCGCCATCTGCTTCCACTGCAGCTGCTAGCACTTGTCGAAAGTCAACTAGATCCAAATCAGGTGTTAATGTAGGGGACACTTCTAGACAAGATGTATCTCAGGAAAAAACTAATAGCTCGCCAAAGGGAAAGGGTAAAGCTATACTAAAGCCCCCAACAGAGGAAATCAAAGGTCTTCAAACTAGAAATGCTGCTCTTCGAAGAGCTACATCAGAAAAAGATGCTCAACGGAAATCACTAATTGGGGAGTCTTGTTCAGAGGTGTGTTCTGTATCTATTTGTGCATCGTGACTGGGAATAATTAGTTAAATCTACTCAAATGAGCTGTTAGTAATGCAAGCTGCAATTATCTCCTTGATCTTTTTTTTTGTGATTAGTTATTGTCGTTGGGGTTAAGTTTTTTTTGTTAAGAATAGCATATAATCGGATGCTTCCCTTTTTTTATTGACTAGTCAACAACTTTGATGGGATTAATGCTATTCATTTGGCACACAATTGTTCTCATATTGGAGCTTGTTTTGGATATACATAGGATTGTTATGCATTGCATGCTTCTTAACTTTTACTTTGTTTCTCCAATCCTTTGCATTGAATACTCTTCATTGGTTCTTGAAGGATGAAGATTTGGAAATGTCTCCCGTTGATATTGATGATGCATTGATGATTGAAGATGATGCTATTTCAGACGATGAAGAAGATGATCTTGATGATGTACGCAAATTACTTTTACTATTCTAGCGTTTTTCAATACTAACTTGGTTAGAAAGATGCCCCAGCTATATGATGCTTTCTGAACATAGTCGTAATGTGAATGATTTGTTTAGTACTTTAGCTGTCCTTCTGACACCCTTCTAGTAATCTTGGTTGTTGCTAATGATCATGTTTCTTAGTTAGCTGTATGAAATCCCTGGCTTGGATATTCTCTGTACGCTTAACATGCAATTTGTGGTACTTGTAAAATGAACTTTTTAAGGGTTTGACATGGTGTGAACGGTGGTAGGTGTTATTTAGCTCACCTAATACGTAAATGTTATTGTTTCTTTGAAGGTTCTGAGGGACGATTCTCTTCCGGCTTGCATGGTCGATAGGGTGCATGATGTTAAATTGAGTGAGTCTGCTGAAGATAGTACAGCTGCCCCTGCAACCAGTGATAGTCAAAACAATCCTGCTTCAGGCTCTATCAGTAGAACTGCCACTGTTAGGGGGTCAGACTCTACACATTCTCGGAGTGGGAGGTATTTTGTTTCTAGAGGTGCAATGTCATTTGCTGCTGCTACCATGGCTGGGCTTGCTGTTAATGGTAAGGGTATGAGGGGAGGCAGAGATCGTCATGGGCGTCCTGTTGGTGGCACTAGTGATCCTCCCAAGTTAGTTTTTTCTGCTGGTGGCAAGGAACTTAATCCAAATTTAACGATCTATCAAGCTTTCCAACGACAGCTTGTGACTGATGAAGATGATGATGAGAGGTATAATGACAGTGATCTTGTGGCCAGTGATGGGAGCAGGCTTTGGAGTGATATTTGTACAATCAGCTATCAAAGGGCAGATTGCCAGACTGATAAGACCCATGGGAATGTGAATTTTTCATCTCCAATAAAGTCTATGAAAACTGGCTCTGCATCTTGTTCAAACACTGTTTCTGGCTCACACCGGTCTCTCCTTGACAGCATTCTATTAGGAGGACTTCCATATGATATGGAGAAGAATGACCCAAATTATAATGTTTTATCACTGCTACGTGTATTGGAAAGTTTGAATCAACTTGCACCTCGTTTAAGGGTTCAAACAGCTTCTGACAAATTCTCGGAAGGGATGATTTCAAGTTTAAATGAGTTAAGTGTTACTGGAGTGACGGTTCCTATTTCAGAGTTTGTAAACAGAAAGCTTACCCCAAAATTGGCTCGACAGATACAAGATGCCCTTGCACTATGCAGCGGCAGTCTGCCGTCTTGGTGCTACCAGCTGACAAAGGCTTGCCCATTTTTGTTTCCTTTTGAAACACGCCGACAGTTTTTTTATTCCACTGCATTTGGATTATCTAGGGCCTTGTACCGTTTGCAGCAGGGTGATGGTCAAGGGCCAAATGAGAGGGAGGTTCGAATTGGGAGGTTACAGCGCCAAAAGGTCCGTGTAGCTAGAAATCGCATTTTAGATTCTGCTGCAAAAGTTATGGAAATGTATTCCAGCCAGAAGGCTGTTCTTGAAGTTGAGTATTTTGGTGAAGTTGGGACTGGGTTAGGTCCAACGTTGGAGTTTTACACTCTCTTGAGTCATGACTTGCAGAAAGTGGATTTGGGAATGTGGAGGTCCAATTGTTCTTTTGATGATTCTTTTATGGAAATTGATAGTGATAATAAGAGCAAAGATGGCTTTGGTGGTAATGCAAATCTAGTTCAATCCCCACTTGGATTGTTTCCTCGACCTTGGCCGCCAAGTGCTGATCCATCCGAGGGTAGCCCTTTCGGTAAAGTCATTGAACATTTCCGACTTCTTGGTCGAATTATGGCCAAAGCTCTTGAGGATGGAAGGCTCTTGGATCTTCCGTTGTCAACCGCATTTTACAAACTTGTGCTTGGACAGGTAACTAAGTACGTTTAAGCTTTCCAGGGAGCTTTCTCTCTTTGTGCTCTCAAGCATTTCATTTCTTTGCTCAAGTATCGTCTTGGGAGAGCCATCTACTCTTTATGCTCTCTTTCTCAAAGAAAAGCTCAAAATCTTTCAATATCAGTGAATAGCTTTTGATTTCTTTTCCGTCACTGTTTGCACTGTGTTTGCTTGTCCTTCTATTTACAATGGTACGTTGAACATATTGTAGGAACTTGATTTGCATGATATCCTTTCGTTTGATTCTGAGATTGGGAAAACTTTGCAAGAATTACAAGCCCTAGTTTGCAGAAAGCAGTATCTGGAATCAATCGGTGGTGATCACCCAGATGTAATTGCG
Source organism: Amaranthus palmeri (assembly GCA_019776075.1). Lineage (NCBI taxonomy): Eukaryota > Viridiplantae > Streptophyta > Magnoliopsida > Caryophyllales > Amaranthaceae > Amaranthus > Amaranthus palmeri. The sequence goes on from JAAKBH010000084.1 coordinate 259,750, forward strand.
GAGTTGTGCTTTCGCGGAACTCCAATTGAAGATCTATGTTTGGATTTCACGCTTCTTGGATATCCAGATTACGTCTTGAAATCAGCGGATGAAACTGTAGAGTTTTCCAAGTTGTTTCTTTTGTGAGTTCATGTTTATTCTTTCTATATGTTCCCTAGCTATACTAATTGATTTTTGGGGCGTATTGCAGGTAAGTATCAATAATTTGGAGGAATACATATCTTTGGTGGTAGATGCCACTGTGAAGACCGGAATTATAAGACAATTGGAAGCTTTTAGGGCTGGATTCAACCAGGTTTGAACTGCTTTTTATCTCAAATACTATTTGATGTACAAGGGTTCACACTTTGTGAGCTATCATTGAAATTGTATAACACTATAACAATTCCAAAGTCTTAATCCCAACAATATGGGAAAAAATGTATATACTGTCCCTTATAAAACATTGTGCAACTAATGTGCTGCCTTGAGTTCTCATAATATTTGATTCTAATTCATTTGTACCGCACTACATATTCTAGTTATGTTTTTGTTAGTGTGCAGTCGAGTTACTCTGGTTTAATTGTTTTTTCTCGCTCTATGGTTCGCCGTCGTAAATTTTTATTAATTTGCAGTACTTGAAGCTCGATTTTATGCTTGTTGGTCTTCATTTAATTTCAGTCATGTATCTGAAACTATGTTACATGGAGTCGTCATTTTTCCTTCTGTACCTCTGTCAAACACTCAACTCTCCAGCAAGGGCATTGAATCTTTAACCGACTCTGGAATCATTTGAAAACATACTTTAAGAGAGCTGGGGGTTAAAGATTTACAACTAGCAAAACAAGTTAGAGCTGAAATGTGCAACACAAGTATTTGTGTTTAGAGGGATCATAATATAGTCTTTATATTCAGGAATATTTCCGTATATATTGTGTCCTCGCACCCTTGTCCAATTTATGACTGTGTCTCTGTGTCCAACAGTTGCATAGGTACTCTCGTTCGTGTCTGGTGACATAGGTTGAGTTTTTTGTATGAAAATGGAACAGATAATGGGTTTTGTGGTTTTTATTATATGGTTCATTATGTGTCACTTGGACCAACTCGCCTTATTGTATAATGTTGCATGTGATGTGGCTAATCATTATCGTTTACTTGTGATCAGGTCTTCGATGTCGCATCTTTACAGATTTTTTCTCCTGATGAGCTAGATTGCTTGCTTTGTGGCCGCAGAGAGTTGTGGAAGGTATAACTTGCTTCCGGTTGTTTTACTGGGGTCATTGCTAAAATATGTCCTTTTGCATATGACTGAAAATTGTGTATGTGCAGCCTGATACACTAGTTGATCACATTAAATTTGATCATGGGTACACAGCTAAAAGTCCTGCAATCATCAATGTATGTGCCTCTCTTCTCAAATAGAAAACCCTTCCTGCTTTCATTTTATTATTGCACTTCCAATCAAATGCTAAACTATTCACTTTCCTCAGTTGCTTGAGATTATGGGGGAGTTCACGCCAGACCAGCAGCGTGCCTTCTGTCAATTCATCACTGGTGCCCCACGACTTCCCCCTGGCGGTTTGGCTGCACTGAATCCCAAGCTTACCATTGTTAGAAAGGTAATATATTATTCTCAATCTGATATGATTTTGTATCTGGTCTTGTACTTGATCAACTATAAAATGGCAAGCGTTTGGCCATGCTTAGGCTGATTTTGGTCAGATTTGTTCGCCACTGATAACCTGGATTAATCCACTGCTCATTTTTGGATCATTGCCTCATCAATTTCCCTTGATCTAACAAAATTCCTTATCACTGTCCTGTCACAGCTTTCGAGTGCAACTATTACAGCTTCTAACGGTACAGGACCTTCAGAAACAGCAGATGATGATCTACCGAGTGTCATGACCTGCGCTAATTACCTCAAGCTTCCTCCTTACTCAACAAAGGTACGTTGACTCTCTTCTCTAACTTTGCTAGATTGTTTGTGCTAAGTAAATTGCTGATGGATACATGTATTAACCACAAACCCATAACAAGATGAGCTTTGTCAGTACTTGTGAGTTTTTCATCTTTATCTTTGAATCCCAATTAATCCAAAAACCCAATCTATTTTATGGCCTTTTATCTAAAGTCAAAGAATTGAAAGTTAATTATGACAAATACGCCAAAGATATCATTAAAAATAAAATGTCCTCAGTAAAATTAAAAGATCAACTAGCAGATTTTCTGTTAAAGGCAATTGGATCAAAAGCATTGAATAATATTGTGCAAGTTAGGTTTTAGTGATCCCAAGACTTAACTTGAGGGGGAGTATAGGAAAATAGGAAGTAGAATAAAATAAAGATATTATTTCAGAATATTATATTTTAGGAAGTTAAGATCTTTTTTAATATTTAGAATTTTAAATTGTTTTGTTTCCTTATTTTTAGTCCTAATCTGATGAATGAATAGAGGTGTTTCTCTTATTGAATGACTAATACAAATCAAGTATTAACAAGATTAAATCCAAATCGAATTTCACATTATGATTTTCTACATGTACTTCTGAACAGGAGATTATGTTCAAGAAGTTGATGTATGCAATCAATGAAGGACAAGGATCATTTGATTTGTCATAGTTCCTATCTTGGGACATATCAACCCTACCCAAATCATCTTTTTGCTAATTGGTTCGGTGGCTAAGGAAGTGAGGATCACATTCTTTTGCTTGGGCTAAATGTGCTCGTTGGAATAGTTGATATTCATTTCGAACTACATCCTAACAAAAGTTTTACGCTTTGGAGGCGGCCTGAATTGATTTTTTCGGGTTCTTTTAGGTTTTGCAACATTTTTACAGTCTATTGTACATTTTGTATATAATTCTTCCACCAACCTCACAGATTTCAGGTGGTCATCCAAGTTTTTTTTTGCTGTTCATCTTTTTAGCACCTGTTTTTAGTTTCAAATTTTTTTCTAAGGAAAATGTATCAGGTGGCTCTTATTTGGAGTGGCACCTTTTGGAGGTTAAATAAATGTTTTGTAATTTGCCCTTTGGGCGCATGTATATATTAGTTTTTTTAAAAAAAATCAAAAAGGATACAATTTGTTCCTATAGGTTCTCTTATTGTAATTCGGTGTTTGAGGGTATGATATTCCAGTCTTTTGATCTTTTTTAAATTTTTAGATAAATAATACTTCTTCTGTTCTCTAATGTTCTTCCATTTGGAATATTTCGTCTTGAGGAGAGGAAAATTAATTAATGTTTGGGAAAATTGTCAGACACTACCTATTCTATACCACCTTTTGCAAGAAACTACCTATTCTAATTTTTTTTGCGAAAAACTACCTTATATGACTCTAACGTTTGCAAAAGACTACCTGCTGACGGGTTCCATCCATTGACCGTTAAGTGTTGCGTTGACCAAACATGATGATTATATTAATTTACCCTTTCCCTCTTAATCTTCTATTTTAAAATCCCTCCTCTTTGCTGCTCTTTTCTTCCTCTGTTCTGCTCTATTTTTCTCATGTACTACCATATTCTAAACATATAAAATAGACCATTAAAGCACCTAAATAGATAAAAGATTTTAAGCTTCACATAAAAGTTCTCAAAAGAAACGAAGTACATACTACAAATTAGACATTAACGTAGTTCATCCCAACTAAAAAGTACATACTAAAACACCCAACAAAGATAAACATAGTCTTTTAAAACCTAAATTTGGCTACTTTGATCCACAACAGTGTGTGATCCACTTGCAAAGTTTTGGCTCAAAATGATCCTTGGTGGGAATGCTTTGGCTCCACGCTTCTTGGTCCCTGCTGCACAAGATTTGATATTCCTCCTTTTTGATGGTGTGATTGGACATGGTCTTGGCTGATGAATTGTTGAAGCAGTTGGAGTTGCAGTCTTGTAATTTTTGGTCATAAAAAAACCCCCAAAATACAACCTAATGTTTATGGGCTTCATCATCTCATACGTTGAATAATAGTAAGCAAATCTCCTACAATGAAATACACATAATAAGCAAAAATCAGAAATCATGAATGAAAACAAAAACCCTAAAAATAAATTTACAGATTTCAGAGGCTATAATACCCTTGTTTTGTTACCCATTTGAAATGAACTTTACCATTCTTCTTTACTCTTCTTTTTTAGCCATTATAAACTTACAATTAAACACGAAATCAAAGAAATCACACGAAATTGTGATGAAGAATACTGGTAGTGTGATAAAATCAGAACAAATGGAGAAGAAATGATAATCTAAGTATCGATTTTTTTTGACAGATTTTACATGCAAGAAGGGGTAAATGGAGAAGAAACTAAAGGCTTTCACTTTACTACGATTAATGGAGATTAAAATCACTTACCAGTTAGATTAGAGGAGTTAATGTCAGGAACAACACCATCAATGGAACCTTGCAGGAGGATTTGAAAGCATTTAACTTGATGTGATTTGATAATGGAGGGAATAGGTTAGCCATGAGTAACTGAATAGCCTCTTAAAACCTCAGATTAAAATCACGTGCCCCTCACATGTTTGGTCAACGCAGCACTTAACGGTCAATGGATGGAAACCGTCAGCAGGTAGTCTTTTGTAAACGTTATAGTCATATAAGGTAGTTTTTCGCAAAAAAATTAGAATAGGTAGTTTCTTGCAAAAGTTGGTATGGAATAGGTAATTTCTGACAATTTTCCCTTAATGTTTTTGACACGTTTAGAAGATAAAATATATCTATATGAGATTTCGTTAAATTTAAATTTTTTTATTATGTGTATATAGAGATATTGAGCTTTAAGATTTGCATATAAAACTGTGCAAAAAGTAATTGGAAAAAAAAAAAAAAGAAATAGAGAGTAAACAATAAATAGTACTCCATGATGCATCTGCTTGGATCATCATAATAGAGAGAGCTAAAATAATAAAATAAAGTGCTATGTAAAAATGGATTTATGAGTCTGTACGGGATACAATTTACAAAAAATGTATAGCCATTTCATGAACAATGTTATATGGTATTTTTTGAAATTTCACATGGTAGCATTTAATTTTAATAAAATGTCAATGATAGCATTTTTTAAAGAAAATTTCACATGGTAGTATCCAGTTTATACACTATCGAATTGCCGTAGTATTTTCCGGTAAGTTTTTGTTAAATTCTGTCTAATTCATCATTTTGTAAGTTTTTTCACATGGTAGCATCCAGTTTTTATTTAAATCACCATTTTGACGTTTATTTTACCATTTTATTGTTTAATTCACCGATTAATTCATTAACGTCCATAAATAATTAATAATTTTATAGAAAAATTATAAATGTTAAATAATTTTAACATTTAATTCACCATTTTAATGTTTAATTCATTGATCGCAACAAGTACTCTTTCGAATAATTACTTGTTTCGATCGAATTTTCGAAAGAGTTATCCCATAAGGATAGTAGCGACGTTTGTTACGTCTTATATCTTTTTCGGTTTACGTTTCGAAAAATAGACGAATAAGTACTTGTTTCGACCGGATTTTCGAAAGAGTTATCCCATAAGGGTAATTGCAACGTACGTTTTTATGAAAAAAAATCGTTATGATAGGTAAAAATGACGTCAAATATATTTTTCGGTTTACGTATCTAAAAATTAGCGAATAAATACTTGTTTCGACCGGATTATAGTTATAATTTTTCTATAAAATTATTAAATATTTATGAGCGTTAATGAATTAAACGGTGAATTAAACATTAAAATGGTGAATTAAACGTTAAAATGGTGACTTAAACAAAAACTGGATTCTACCATGTGGAAAAAAACTTACAAAATGATGAATTTAACGGAATTTAACAAGAATTTAACGGTTTATGCTACGGCAATTAGATAGTGCATAAACTGGATGCTACCATGTGAAATTTTCTTAAAAAAGTTCTACCACTGACATTTCATTAATATTGAATGCTACCATGTGGATTTTTTTTTTTTTAATTATTAATACACTCATAAAACGGTTAATTATGATGCATTTACGCTATAGTAAAAATTTAGCATTTCCATTTGAGTAATATATATGATAATAAATTGAGAGGCATCAAAAGATGATACGAGAGATAAACTATAAAAATGATGGGAATCCTAATCATCACATGTCCATAACTATACACAAATTAATATAATGAAATATGAAGGTCAAATACTTCTATCTTTGTTTCGAGTTTGTTCTACGGTTAATTCATTATTAACTCATTATCTGGCCCCGATAGGAAATTGTTAGAGCAAAGTGTGTAAATCTACAGCGGTGGATGTAGACTTCAAATGCGGTCAACTGACAATATTTAACAAGCTATAACGCTAAATATACTAATAAGTGTACTTATTCATTAGTTGGTTAAAACATTAGATTCAAGTCATACTATCAACATTTTTCATAAACAATACTTAATACATTGATATTACTATCTGTCACTACATATACAATCGAAGTTTGAATTATTGAAATGTAAACGAGTGCAAAAAACAAATGAAAGTGAAGAATAATGAAGAGAATAAGCAAAAGGAAAACACCAAATCCAAATATGGAAAGATTGTATGAATACATGTTCATAGACTATAAGTTCCATCCAAATTCAGCATATCAGCGCAACTAACGTTTAATTTTAATATGACATAATATTAAAGTGGAATTGGTTACTTGATACTTCTTTCACGTGTGAAATATGTACCATTCCTATAAGGTATCCTATATATCAAATATTTCTTTCTACTATAGGTATTGAGAGTTGTCTTTATATATAAAAGTAAAATGACCTTTTTTTGATTCTAGAATTGGAACGATTACATTTGCTTACTCACATCGCTTAAATCACATCATTTAGATGTAACTTCTAAAACGATACTCGTACGGGTGCTATAAAAATTATGATTAGTTTTATAATGCGTATCCTTTTAATAGTTATAATTTTGTCTAAGAGATGGTACATAAAGAGAGAAGTGTAACCCTTAAAAGTAATATATGATACATTAGCGGACAACGGTAATAATATTTTTCCTTATAAGACTAAGGTACAATAAAAAGAGAGTAGCATATAATCAATATCTAGGGAGAAGCTTTTTTGAAATCATTTATATATCAGTTTAGACAAGCTTTTTTGAAAATATGCGACAATAATATAAAAGTTTCCGGCAGTTTATGTGACTTCGTTAGTGATTCTATGTATTTAGACGACCTTTTAAATTTAGTTATACTTTTAATTGTAGAAGATAATTCATGTTTTTGTCTCTTGTGATATGTTTAGGGAGTCTTTCTTAGTTCTCTAATCTCTATCATGATCATGAAATTAATGGGAATAAAATTGCTCATCTTATAGCTAAAAAGGATTTACGAAACATTTTTATGATCCATAATGGTTGCTAACTAAATTGTAAATAAATCTCCATGATGAGTAAGTATTAATTTGAGATGATTTTGGAAACTCCTAAATCTACAATAATTGTATGAAATTATGAATAACCTTAAAACCATTTGTCATACATTAAATTTAGCCAACTAATGTCCATACATTATAGTCCTTTAAATACCCTTCAAAGTTGTACATTTTTTTCACCAACCCCAAAAAAAAAAAACCATTCTTTTTCAATTAATTTCCAATCCTTTATCCATGGCAAAGAAAGAATCAAGAGGTCGTCAAAAGATAAAAATGGCTAGGATTAAAAATCCAAGTCACAGACAAGTTACTTTCTCAAAAAGACGATTAGGCCTTTTCAAAAAGGCTAGTGAAATATGCACTCTATGTGGTGTAGAAGCCATCATTATCGTCTTTTCTCCAGGGCAAAAAATCTTTTCTTTTGGACACCCAGATGTTGAATCTATCGTGAATCGTTATCTGAATCGTACACCATGTCCTCAAACATCAAACAACAATGTGAAAAAAGAAGATAGCCATGTTGAACAAAGCTCCACTATTATGGGTGAACTCAACTCACAACTAACCAAAATTCTTGACCTCCTTGAAGCTGAAAAGAATAGGGGAGAAAATTTCAATAGCTTAAGGATGAAGTCTAGCCAATGGTGGTGGGAGGCGCCTATTGATAAACTGGGATTACATGAACTCGAGATTTTGAGGGCTTCTATGGAAGATCTTAAGAAAAGTATATATATTGCTTAATCAAACTATTCTTTTGCATGGAAAAGACAAGTTTCAGCATCATCGTCTTCATCAATCTAATATTCTGATCTAAACAAGGTTCAGATGGAAAAAGGTTACGAACAATTCATACCCATACCCCTCTACAAGACAAATTCAAATTATGAAGAAAAATATTTAATGTATGTTTGACTAGCACCTCATTAGTCAAACTTTTCAAGCCTTTAGTAAAGGTGTTTGTATTTTTTTTTTCGTTCTTATAGGTTGGAAATGAACACAAATAATTAGAACAAATAGAGCAACAAAATAATAAGCTTTATCAATTTGGGTTTAGTTATCTGCATGTATTCGTATGCCCAGTAATTATGGATCCTATTATTTGTTCTTGCCTAAATGTATCATCCAATGAAAATAAATTTTCTCATATTTATCATCACTATCTCGGTTATGAACGTTATAAAGTTAGGCATTTTTTTTTACTATTACTCATAAGAGAATATTTTTATATTTGTCTCGAGTTGAGGGTCTTATTAGTTGCACTCTTCTAATGGATATATACATTCATACACTGTGTATGATGATGAAAATATTTAATTACTTATATAATAATTGAGGGTGAAGGATTAAACCCTAACTATGCCTAGGATCAATGATTAGAGTCTTGAAATTGAATTGAAAAAAAGTTGATTTGCAATCCTAATCGATTAAATCTAAATGTGTAAAATAAACAACAATCAAAACACAAGATAATTAGAGTGGTTCACCAAAGTGAGTTACATCTGTTATCTAGCCTATAGATTATAAATCATCACAAGCTTCCAAGAAGTTACAATGGTGTTGTTTGAACAATAGGAAGAACTAGTGTTTGGTAACATAGAATTTATTTGAAAATAAAGGATTTGATTTTAATATTCACATCCAAGATTTGTCAGACATAGTATTTGGCCCAGTTCAACATTTGGAAATTAATTCCAAGTTGTCAAACATATCATTACGTAATTTGATTTTAGTTATATAATTACATACAAATTTTTTTTTTCAAAAACAGAGAAAGAATAACTAAATTAAGATTCAATCTTGCTCAGTAATATCAAATCGAGTCGACTTTTCCTATGGCCATCCAGAAAACCGACTCATTCGATAAAGCCTATATGTTATTTTTCATCAATTTTTCAAAACACCTCATATTATATTACTAGTATTACCATACTTTTTTCTAGTGGCGTTTCAAGATTAATTGTGGACTCAAGGCATCCCAAATAACAAAGGGATTATTCATAGTCTTAATCATTTTTAAAATAAGGGAAATTCCACATGGTAGCATCAAATTTTAATGAAATGCCAGTGGTAACACTTTTTTAAGAAAATTTCACATGGTAGCATCCAGTTTATGTACTATCTAATTGCCGTAGCATTTTCCGTTAAGTTCTTGTTAAATTTCGTTTAATTCATTACTTTGTAAATTTTTTCCACATGGTAACATCCAGTTTTTGCTTAATTAACCATTTTAACGTTTAATTCACCATTATAATGTTTAATTCACCGTTTAATTTATTAGCGCCCATAAATGTTTTAACAATTTTATGGATAAATTATAAAAACTTCCTAATTAATCTAGGTGTATTTGCAAAAAACTATCTTATAGAATTTTTTTTTTCAAAAAACTACCTGATCTGATATATTTATTTGCAAATGACTACCACTTCACAGAAAACGCTAGTTGACCGTTAAGTTTGAGGGTTTGACCAATTTGAGAGTTTAAGTTATCTATGTGGCAGTATCTCATTAGTCCTCGTATTTTTAAATAATTTAAATTAAAACACATAAATCAACAAAATAAAAATAAAAGAAATTTATCGTCATTTTTACCTATCATAACGATTTTTTTTTTCAAAAAACGGACGTTACAATTATCCTTATGGGACAACTCTTTCGAAATTCCGGTCAAAACAAGTACTTATTCGTCATTTTGCGATACATAAACCGAAAAAGATATTTGACGTCATTTTTACCCATCACAACAATTTTTTTTAAAAAAACGTACGTCGCGATTTTCCTTATGGGATAATTTTTTTCGAAAATCCTATCGACACAAGTACTTATTCGAAAGAGTACTTGTTTCAACCGGTGAATTAAACATTAAAATGATGAATCAAACGTTAAAATTATTCTTTCCATAAAATTATTTAACAATTATAATTTTTATGTAAAATTATTAAACATTTATTGGCGTTAATGAATTAAACATTAAAATAAAATGGTGAATTAAACAAAAACTGGATGCTACCATGTGGAAAAAACTTACAAAATGATGAATTAAACGGAATTTAATAAGAACTTAACGGAAAATGCTACGGTAATTAGATAGTGTATAAACTGGATGCTACCATGTGGAATTTTCCTGAAAAAGTGGTACCACTAGCATTTCATTAAAACTAGATGCTACCATGTGGAATTTTCCTGAAAAAGTGGTACCACTAGCATTTCATTACAACTAGATGCTACCATGTGGAATTTCCCTAAAAATAATTATGTGATGATTATTTGCCAACATAGAGATAATTTTTGTTTGTTTAATGGTCATTTACTAATTAATTTTCTCTTAACTTATATAATTATTACTTATCCTCTCGCTTCATAAATTGAAAATTATGGAGCAATTAAAAAGAAAAAACAAGGCTAATTAAAAACTTACTTAATCACATACACTTAAATATAGAATGATAATCAATTAAAAGGCATACGAAGAAAAAGAGATGATAGAAATTGGAGGGGAATCCAAAGCTTTAAGTGATGAATTCTAACCAAAGAAATAAATACACATTATATTGCTAAAACTAAAGGTCAAAAACTTGTATTTAATTTCTCTATCAACATATTTATTTTAAAGGGAGCATTTAAAGATGATTAATTAGTGTTATCAACTAAATTACAAATAAATCTCCTAATTCAGAATATATTGATTAGATAAGATTTTTCCTAACTCCTAAATCTGCAATAATTGGTAAAAAAAATTATGAGTCTACAATACATTAAACCTTTTTAATCAACTAATATCCACACATTCTTACCTCTTTGTAGGTTAACTTTAAAATACTTTACTTCCCTCCGTTCGGTCTTATATATTGATTACGTTTAAAATATTCTATTTAAATAAAGAGAAAATTAAATATAGTTTACTATGTTATGATATCCTTTACTAATATGGAGAAACTATGGGGTGCTAACGAGAACACTAAAAAGTTTAACTTTAATACTCCCTTCGAATCATTTTTGATGTCCCATTTCTATATTTGACAAAATCATATCAATTGTCTCATTTTCTTTTCTGTCTATCTTTTTTTTTTACCTAAATACCCCACTTTTTCGATTCCTAATATCCAACTACCACCTTTACAATTAATGTAATCAATTAAAATACCCAACTATCACCTTTTTAATGGACCCCACACCACCCTTAATAACCGTGAAAATCCAAATGGGACATCTAAAATGATTCGGAGGGAGTATGATGTAAGCCGGTAAACTAAAGTAAAGAGTATGTAGGTAAAGTATAGAGTTATATTAAACATGTCCAAACGATCGATGGGGTGGATTTCTGGTCAGGTTACTATGAGATCAAAATTTGACAAGTCTAGTAGTAAATGAGGTGTAGACAATGAAGATAGAAGCGGTGAAAATAAAATTAATGTGCACCAAGTTTTTATTAGAAATAATCGTTAATAGGAAACAATTCGTTCTTTTTCAATTTTTTATAGGGCCACTTGGCCCACTTCAAGTAGCAAATCTAAACTTTTTATGAACCGAGTTTAAAATATCAAAATTAGAGTTAATTTTATAATCAATAATATATAATTAGAAGTTTTTAATATAAAAAAGCTAACACATTAAAATTTGTTAGAGTTATCAACCCAATAAAATCAAATAACAATTCTTAAAACTAGTCCTCTTTAAACGAGCAAATATAAGGAAAGAAAACGTCGTAAACATGTTCAGTTGTACCCAAATTTTTTTTAATTGTGAAAAAATAGTTCGAACTTTCGATTAAAATTTAGAGGCATGAACTTTGGGGGTCATCCGCCAAAAAAGATACGGATGACCTGATACTGGTTGAAAAGGTTACTTCTTCATCTTCACCATTTCTTCTTCTTCATCTTCACCATCTTCATCTTCATCTTCATCATCTTCTTCACCATTTTATCATCTTCATCTTCTTCACAATTTTCTGATTTTCTATTAATAAAGAAAATAAGTTCTCCATTCTCAAATTCATTCATATTTTCTATCTCTTGTTTCCTTATCGCATCATCAATATCCTTCGATCACACTTAGAAATCCTCTTAATCACTATAACAATCATGTTGTCAGTCCAATTTCTTCATATATTTCGATATTAATTTTAGAAAGGAATTGATAATGGTAAGTACCCTGCATCAACAAACCCTAATCCCAGAATTGCAATTCCAGATTGAACTAGAAGCTTTTTCGAAATCTCAATCCAAAATTAGGTTTTTGATTGGGTTGATTTTGGGTTGATTTTGTCCAGCACAAATCCGGATCTCTCACTTCCAAACATCTTCATCTGGGTTTGTATTAATTTCTGGGATTTTTTTGGGTTGATTTTTGGTTGATGAAATGGTGAAAAAGATGAAGATGAAGATGAAGATGAAGATGAGAAGCCATTGATGGGAGCTTGAAGAAGGTGATGAAGATGGTAATCTGGAACAACAGGTTACCAAAACCGGCTATATCTTTTTTGGCGGATGACCCCCAAAGTTCATGCCTCTAAATATTAACCGAAAGTTCGAACGTTTAAAAGCAAATGAGGCAAAGTTCGTATGTTTAAATTCAAATTTTTCCCCAATAAAATCAAATAACAATTCTTAAAACTAGTCCTCTTTAAACGAGCAAATATAAGGAAAGAAAACGCCGTAAACATGTTCAGTTGTACCCAAATTTTTTTTAATTGTGAAAAAATAGTTTACCTTAATTGGAAATTCCACGTATAAACCTTGAGATTTTTGTGTTTTCCAAGTGATAACCAAAAAATTGTTTCATCGTGGCCTTTTTGTATATAAAACGTTAGCAAATGTTAATTTTGAGGGTTAAGATTGATGTACGTCAATTTATGCAACTCAATATTTCAATGTCATTGGTTTCAACATTTTTCCCCAAAACATATAAAACCCTAACTCTTGTTGAACATTTAGTGTCTAATAATCCTAAATATATAATCACCAAGTACTACAAAAGTAGGGGGACAATGTGTTTTAAAATATAAGGTCCAAAAGGAGTTTAAATGATAGGACAAAAAGAAAAAATGGAAAATCAAGTTAGCAAAAAAAGCCGACTCGGCTCTCCTAAATTTGAGCCTAAAGCCAACTCGGCTTTAGTTTATGAAAAACCAATTTTGTCCATTAGGAAAATCCGAGACGGTTTTCCTAGAAATTGAGCAAAAGCCGACTCGGCTTTTTGTTCTGATATGACCGTAGAGTCATTACGTTCCCTTTAAGTTGATTGCATTGGATTCTCATACTCATTCCACGTTATTTCTGGAGTTACAAAGGAGTGATGGAGACGAATAATGCTCATGAATACCTTGATTTTGATTGGAGGCCATCAATATTGGTCATTAATAGGTGATTGAATCATGACTCTTAGTTGTACTTGACGTAGTATAAATAGAGGCTTAGGGATGAGTGAAAACCACACTTTTTCTGAATTCTTTCTTACTCTTTTTCTTTCACTTGTGTTTGAGAGAGTAATTAACTTTTGTTAGAACTTCCAAACTTATATAATTCGTCAAACACTTGTTGTTAAGTGACATACCCTAAGTATTAAGGGTGTGCTGTTACTACAACAAATTTAGCTTTTTGCGACATTGTAATTAGTGGCATTTAATTCATATTTTTAGTGTAATAATTATTGATTTTTATTTTTAGTTCCACCATAAATTGATTTAGTGACACTTAATTTGATCTTTAGTGGCATATGTAATTGTCATTATAGTCTATTGTAGCATTTCTGAGAAATGTCACTAGATCCTATGTCGCTAAAAGCTTTAGTGTGACTTTTTAATTTGCTGCTAAATGGTCTAATAAATGCCATTAAATCCTCTATATACACTATAAGAAATTTGAAATAGCGACATTTAAATTAAATGTCGCTAAATATATCTCACTAAAAGAAAATTATGTTGTAGTGTGTGTTGTTTGTATCTCGTTGTGCAATTTCCAAGTCAAAACCCAAGTACTTTTGTGGGGGAAATCTCACAAAAGGAAAGTAATCACACGCCTACAACAAGTATCAAGCTTCCGGGCAACGGTTGCCGCTATAAATAATCTTCAAGTTTATTTAGTGTATTTTTAAAGTTTTATTTTAGCCATCAACAAAGGAAAAAATACAAATTCCCAATTGTAATTTGTATTTTGCATTATTAGTTTGTAATAACTCTATCATCTTTCATCTAAATCATATTTTTCCCCCAAATACAATGATGATAGAGTTAGGCTTTATATTTTGAGAAAAAAGGTTGAAACTAATGTTATTTAAAATGATGAGTCACACATAGGGATGGTAACGGGTCGGATCTGGACCGGGTCTAGGTGGACCCGAATCCAGATCCGAATTTGTGGGTCTAATTTTTCAAGCCCCAGATCCGGATCCGTGGATATTGCGGATCCAGTATCGGGTCCGAGTCCAAAACGGGTCTGATTTGTTTTTGTTTTTTTTTTTTTTTGTATTTTTGGATCATTTTGAGATTGCCATAATAATATTCATAGACTAATGATAATCATTAATAAAATATATAATTTCACAATCGATCACTCAATTTAATTTCACAATCAATCATAATCATGGGATTGGGGTCTGGGAGGCTACAGCTTCAATTTTTTCGTGGAAGTGGGAGGGAGACAGTGAGAGAAGAGTGGGAATGGGGAAGGGTTAGGCTTTCGTACTGGATGTTAGAATTAAGTGATAGACATGAGAGTGGAGGACTTAGTGGACAACTAGAGTACTGGGTATTATTAGAAGCAAGTTAATGACTTTATTTTATAAATTGATTAAACTTTATTAGAATTAAATATTTATTTAATATATTAAAAAGTAAAACGAGTCCTCAGATCCGCGAGTCCCGGTTTGGGTATTTTTCTCCGATCCAGTCCTGGATCCGTGAATTTTAATTGGACCCGGACCCGACCCGGATCCGCCGCGTCTCTTTTTCTTGGACCCAGATCCGTGAAGATCCGTGAAAACGAATACGGATCTACGGATCCGGATCGGGTCCAATACCCATTGCTATCCCTACTCACATAAATAGGCGTACATCTGCCTTAAAGCTTTGAAATTAACGTTCGCTAACATTTTATGTGCAAAAAGTTTACGGTGGAACAATTTAGTAAACTTCAGGTTACCGCGTGGATTTTTTAAAAAGTTTTGTTTACTAAATGAAAAACACAAAACCTTAGGATTTCCACGTGGAATTTCTCTTTCTTTTTACTTTGAATTCTCATTCGCGACACATGATTTAGAGAATAATATAGAGAATTAAACAGAATTTATTTTCACTAAAAAATACTTCTCTTTTTGTTTTTTTTTTATTTATTTTTGACTTTTATAATATTTTAAGGTAATGTTTGAGTGTCATTATGTATAAATATTATACATAATAAAAAATTATAAAAATATACGATAAAGAACTATATATGAAGACGAGTCAAACAAGTTTATATATATGCTATCTTTTATTTCTCTCAAAAACCTTAGTCAAAATTTTTTCTGCTAATAAAATAAAATATTTTAAATGAGAAAAACATTAAAAGAACAGAAGAAGATCCTATAGATAGGGATGCAGGTTACTTTATTATGATTTGAATTATTGATTTTGATTAATTTTTCCATTCAATGTGTAAAGGCTCTTCCTAAAAGTGTGCCTAAATGAAGAGTGGCAATAACAGATGAAGTATAGTATTTGTTTAATTAAAGTTTAAAATCTGATTTTATTAGACAAAATGTTAAGTAGCCATATTAATTTTTGGGCTAAAATTTTGAACATTGTAAGTATAATTTATGACAAAAGCTTTTTGTTTTATACTCCCTCCTATTCAGTATATGTGTTTCATTTCCATATTGAGTCAAGTCATAATTAGACTCCCTCTCTTACACATGTGGTCCCATTTAACTATAAATTGCACACTCTCTCTTACACATGTGTTAAACCGTACTATACATTAAACTCTCTCTCCTACACATGTGGTCCTATTTGACTACCTAAAAATTGATGAAAAGTTAAATGGGACACATATGGTGAATAGGAGGAAGTATTATTTTTGAATAATTCGTGAATTACAACCTTCAAGTTTTGGACTTTGGCAAATTACAATATGAATGTTTATGTTTTGCAAATTACAACCACCAAAGAATAAAAATCTACACAGTTTAAACCAAACTTATAGTTCAAGCCAAACTTTAAGGTTGTGATTTGCAAATTATTCATTTAATTTTAAATTCTCAAATTTTCCTAATCCCGTCATTTTTTTTGTCTTCGCTTTTGGAATATGGGAAGAAATCAACTGAAAATATTAAAAATAAAATAAAAATCTACGAAATGTTAAAAAAAAAACTAAGTGGATAAGATTGTTATAACTCACTAGAGCATTTTGCCAATTATTTTAAGACTATTTTATTATAAGACATGCTCATATTAAAAATCAATCATCAATTTAATTTGTATTTTGTACAAAGCCAAAAACTCGCACATATAGCTAGTTTTTTTTTAATTTATCACTAATAGTTGATTACTTACGATCACTTTTAGTAAAAGTCTTGTATAAAATTGATTCATATTATTTTATTATTTATATAGTTGATCACTTAATTATAATCACTTCTAGTAAAGTCTTGTATAGAATATTTAATATTTAGTACTTTTAGGTTGGTACACACTATAAAGAGTGATAAAGAATATTTTGTTGAGACTTTAACTATCTTTGTTTGTTAGATGGGATTGGAAATTTGGGTAGGTTCGAGAATAGGAATATTTCATGGTAACCGTGGAAAAATGTCTGGGGGGGAGGGTAATTGAGGTTAGGGCATGAAATATGCACAAAAAGACATTATAGCCATTAATCAAAGAGAAAAAGAAAAAGTGAAGGTAAACTTGTAACTTTGTAATTAAATTCAACCAATTATTAATCTAGTCTCCCTTTATCAAACAAAGACTTAAGACACTTTATCTTAAAGTTTCACTTAAAGTCTTATTATAAGTCTCACCTTTAAGTCTGACCTTTTTCATTCCCTCCCCTCAAACGACCTTATAAGATATTTCTTACTTTTAAGGTTAAGTGATCAATTTATTAAGACTATAAAAGGTGATCACTTTAAAATTGTTAGTGATCATTTTGAGGTAATAGTTGGTACCTTAAGATTGTAAATAAACACTTTAATGTTATACGTTATCATTTTATAAGACTATAAATAATCACTTTAAAATTGTAAATGATCACTTTAATGTTCAATTCATTTTCCCCTTAATCTTTACACAAATTCTTGTGAAAGACGGTCTTTTTAAAAAACCATTTTTAATGGGGTCAGCCCAATATATATTTTTTGAAATATTGTAAGTCGCCAAGTCGGCATTAAAAATGATGTAAGTAGGCATTAAAGATGATATAAGTAGGCATTTAAGATATCCTGAGTAGGTATTAAGGATATGATAAGTAGACATTAAGAATAATATAAGTAGGCATTAAGTTTTAATGAGATGGGTATGAGAGATGTCGCTCAAAGAGACGGCCTCTAAAGAGACTAACTGTTATCTTTATGCTCTAATACCCTGAATAAAAAAAATAATTAAGTACAAATTAGGTTTGTAATATTTCTTCATTAATACTCCATAATAATATGCGCTCCATTATTGGCGTTGGTTGTTACTTACCATCTAACCTTAATTAGCATTGAAGACTACTTTTATTTGTACCTTTATTAAACTATAAATAGAAAATGATGAGTTTGGCTTACTTTATTAATGTAATATATATTTGATAATGCTCGTGCGATGTATGATTTTAATAAATTTTTTGATATATTTATTCAAATAAAAAATTAAAAATTAATAGCTTTTATGTTGTAATCATCCCAAAATATCCTATACTCATTTAGTAAAAAAACATTGTAAAGATCTTATAAATAATTGAAAGAAAATAAAATAAAATATATGATTTTCTCATATATTAAATGATATGACTTAAAAAGTAAAAAGTCAATCAATATTGATAATATTAGTCACAATTAGAAAATAAAAAAGTCAAAGCTATAAACATTAGTAATAAATACAATAACATCATCATTGTATTTTAGAGGTAAAATTTCTATTGAAAAAGCTAGTGACACGTAAGTAATTTTTAAAAATAATGATATTAGCAAGTTTTGGTTTAATAACAGTTATAGAATAGTACGAGCTAGTATAATGAAGCATCAATTTTGTAATCAAATTACACTTTAGCAATAGCACAAGTCACAAGAGTAAAAGGGTCCTAAATCTATTATTTAGGAAATGATAGTCATTGATTAATGATTATAGATTAGATAGCAAGAAAGTAAAACTTAAGTATTCAAAATATATAATCAAATAAAAAAGTATTTAAATTGATCATAACATTTTTTTATTATATGATAAATCGAGAGAATGCGAGAATATATAAGAATCCCACCTAAAACTTTACTCGAGAAAAGTGATATTTACTTTAAGTAATATAAAACCCTTCATTCTTTTGATATAATTTTATGATAAAAGATGATTAGATTTTGTAGAGAATACAATTTTTAATATTCTTCTGTAATAATTGTGCTTTTACTTTTTTTTTTTGTAGAAGAATTGCTTTTACTTTTTAAGTAAATGGATATTAAGTATACATTATTACAACAAGAAAAAAGAATAAACATTTAATAAACTTTAGTGAAAATTGTTAAAAATAAACTAATCTTTGCTCAATCCGCTAAAAATATATCTAACTATTGATTATTTTTTTAATAAATCCACCTATGCAGTATAATTACTGGAAATAAACCCAACCAATGTTTAATCCTAATCACTTAGCTTGATCACAAAGAAACTGTGAAGATGTTTAAAAAAAGGTGGGTTTATTTTTAGCAAATAAATCTAGTAGGTCGGTTTATTTTAAAATAAACAATAGGTGGGTTTATTTTCAGTGGATCAAGCAAAGGTTGGTTTATTGTTGACTATTTCCGCTAAAATGATGTGTCAATAAATCAATTAAACTAAAAGATAAAACTGATGGTTGAGGCCCAAAAATATGTTAGATACTCTAACACACGTCCTCACTCTAGAGCCTTTGGGCAAAAAGTATGGGTGTGGTTAGAACTTTTCTCATATGAAGGATGGTTGAGAGTCAAACTTGTGACCTCTTATGATGTCGACTCCGATACTATATCATTGAATCAACTCAATCATAATCTTAAACTGATATTTAAGGCTCTAGAATATGTTATATAGTATAACATTATGAGAACAATATTACAGTTTTTATGTTTTCTTATAGTCCCTCGTTCCTTAATGCGATTCTATTTGTCATTTTGGATTGTTCCATTTTTTTCTCTTAAAAAATCTTTCGTCTATTTATATCACCTATTTTGTATATAACTAACATTGTTCAAACAAACTTTAATATTTTATTAATCCTTATGGTCCCCACATATCTTGCACTAATTTATTTTTGTATTTTTATATTGCTTAAGATTACCATATGTTTCCCACTAGTTTTATTTAATTTTTTTACAATTATTGTCCTTATATATCTTTCCATTAGCTTTATTGTAATATATTTTTAATGTTTATATTCTCCGCTTTTTCTTTATTAGCTTTATTTTATTATTCAGTAAAATAATATATTTACTATTTAAAATATTTAATTTTTTCTTAATTCCTACAAACAATTCTTATGAAAATATTAAAAAAGAAAAGAAGAAAGTTTAATTTTTTGGAAAAACTATAATCTATTATCTATGCTTATAAAACCGAAAAATTGGGCCATGTAGCTAAAGATACCCATTCATTTTCTTTTTGGAAAGAACAAAAGCAAAATCTCTTTATCTTTCTTTCATTTCATGATAAATAAGTTCAAGTTCAAAATTCAAAAATAAGTTGGTTCAATTGAGCTATAGAAGTGTAATTGGAGTGGGTGTCTTGGAGTTGGGGGACTCCTTTTGGCCGTGCTCTCCTTCACGGGTATGAGTTGCCGCCGTCCTTCCCTCCCCAGACCCTGCTCATAGTTTCTATGAGCGGGATATACTGGGTAGGATGATGATGATGATGAAGTTTATTTTTATAAAAGCATTTCAAATTAAATTTTGAAAAAGTACTTTTCAAACTAAATGTATTGGAAAATTGCTATTGAGGACAACAATTTTTAGTCATATTGGGTTGCTACCTGAATTTTATGCACGGTTAAAATTTATTGTGAAGGACAACAATTTCACTTAAATGAAAAACTATGTTATTGACAACGATTTTAAAATTGTAACTTTAATAATCAATATAAAGTTAGAAAGCAAGGCTGAATACACAGGCGGATCTAAATGGGAACAATGGGATAGATTTTTTTTTTTTTTAAACTTGGAATATTATATAAAGAAAGAAAGAAGAAACACAACATTGAAACTTGGGAGCCGTAGAACCGCCGGCATAAAAAACCCACGAGGGGAAAAAACCATTGGAAAGAGGGACCAATGGGTAGCATAGACTACCTATGTTTTCTCAAAAAAAATATTTTTTTTACCTTGTACTTGCTCTATTTCACTTTATATTTGAATTTTTACGTAATCTAATATGTTATTTTAATAATTTATATATTAAAATACGAGCATGAACATTTAAAATTTATAAAAAGTTAATAATCGTAATATATAAAATAAAAAGTATGTGATTAGACGATTTAAACAATATCTCACTTGCATATTTTTTTTCTTACATATAAGTCGTAGCATATAAAATAAGCTTGAACGATAAATAGTGTCAATAATCGTAATTAGAGGTGTTCATTCGGGTGATCGGGTCGGTTTCGGACGAGTGTCATTCGATTCGGTTGTATTTCGGATCGGTTATGTTTCGGTTGTTTGTTATGCTGGGTCACACTCGGGTCGGTTCGGTTAAAGATCGGTTATTCGAGTTATCGGGTTAGCATCGGTTCGGTGTCGATTGAAGTTCGGGTCAAGTGTTAATCGGTGTCGGGTTGTTATCGGTTAATAATTGGTTCGGTTTTGTCGGGTACAGATCGGGTTCGGTTTTTTTAGAACTTGAATTCGGCTACGTATTACTAATTACTATCGATCGAGTCAATATCAAAATAAGTTGTTAGTGAATTTTTAATTGATGACAAGATTTCCTTTACTTAAAGCAAAATAGTTAAAATGCAAATCAATTAGTGATCATTATTACTTTGTTACTTTTACTTGTTTGACTGGAAATTAAAAATATAAAGTTCTATCAATTTTCATCTATACGATTAAAAGTAGTTAAATAAACATTGACCATTGATTATTAACTCTAAATAAGATGATTGAATATAAGTATATCATACTTTTATGTTAAAAATTGATTCTGATTTAAAGCAATTCGATCTACAATTCGTTCGGGTTAAGTCAGTTTTAGCCGGATCGAGTTCGGTTTCGAGCATGATCTGGTTCGGATATGACTCGAGTCGGTCATTTTTAGGTTCGGGTAATCTCGGTTAATGGTTTATGTGTCGGTTACAAAATTCGGTTACAGTTCGAGTTCAACTTTCCCATTTTCGGTTGTCAACCGGTTCGGGTACAACATCGGTTCGGGTATTGTGGTTCGATAAACCTAAAAAAGGAAGATATTTTCGAGTCGATTTACTTTCGGTTTCGGATCGGGTTTTCGGGTCAGGTCACTTTTGAACAGCTCTAATCGTAATGCAATTTTCATCTTTAATTTGTTGTAACTTGTACATTATAACATTGTAACATGAGATTATTATTGTGATGTATTACTTACAAGTCAATTTGGAGTAATGAAAAATTTATAGGTAGTTCATTTTACAAATAAGACTCTATGAAATTGTTTTAATAATTTACTTCTACACGTGGTGCTACGCATGATTTTGAGTTCTGGATCTGCCAATGGCTCAATATTTTAGTACTGAAAATAATTTTCACAGTGATTTTCTACTCCAACTTGAAAAACATTTTTTTTACCAACTTAATTTGTGAATTACTTTCTTCATTCTATAATACTTGCTATTGAGTGTGACATGTTATGTGGAAAATTGTCACTATAAGTAGCAAGTATTATGAACGAAAAAGTAATTTATCTTTTTTCAAAATTTCAAGGTAAGGTGAGTTGGGGTTCAATCCAAAATTTAAAGACCTCACACTCACAACTCACAACTCACAAATGATTCACAATTCACAAACATCCCAAATCAAAATTCATTACTAATTTTTCTCTTTTCAAACTTTTTTTTTGTATCCTTTAAATTCAATACATCTCTTTCAAATTCCAATCCCAACCCTTCAAATGCTTCAGATTTCACATAATCACATTCCCAACTTCAAAGGTAAGTACTTTCTCTCTCTAAAAATGCAACTACTATTTCTACTTCATTTATACTTTTTCTTCTTCACTTTTAACCAATTTTCTATCTTCTTTGAAATGGCTCTAGATATGAACATAAACTAAAGGAAAGATCCCAACTTTCATAAGCATTTGTAAGAGGAAGGTTTTTTCTCAACAAGAAACAAAAATGAGTGCTTCTAGGTTTATAAAGTGTGTTACCGTTGGTGATGGAGCCGTTGGAAAAACTTGTATGCTCATCTCTTATACCAGTAACACTTTTCCTACTGTAAGTAAATTTTCCCTTTTTTTTGAAAATTGCAAATTTGAGCTTGTGGGGTTTATGATTTTTAATTTTCATAAATGGGTTTTGTTTTTTTGTTTGATTTATCTATCTTTAATGACCTTTTTTCTTTATCGAAATTGAAATTTTGCTTTGATATTGGTTTTTATGTAACAAATTAAGATCCTTTATGTGATTTTAGTTTAAACTAGGATCTTAATTTTGTTAGGTTGTTAGTCTAGTTCATAAATTACCCTTTTGTTAGGTAATGTTGATGGGTTTCTTTGTTTTGTGAATAGTGCTTTGATCTATTTGAGTATTAAGTTTTAGGTTTGGAGGGGTTTGAGGGTGGGTGAGCTTTTTATATGAAGAACAACAAGGTAGTGTTGGGTTGAGAATAAAATTACTTGGCTGAAACCCTAAGATACTTTTCAATGCTCAATTGCTCATCATCCAAAGCTACTATGGAAATCTGTCTAAAAGTTGGAAATTATACATTTTGTTGATGCTAGGAAAAATGTTAGAAGGTGTTTAATTTTTTCATGAATCCCATGTAGTTGATGACTTCATGGGCTGATATAATGATCTTTGGTTCTTTAGGCATGATGTTGAGTTGATGTCATATCACATGTTGAATTTAGTCAAGTATAGTCCACATTTGATCCACCCTCTTAGGCCATGGTAGATTGCTTAGTGTATGTTTCATAAACCTGCTTGATAATAGCACCTGCATTGTGGAATTGCAGTTAAATTTGCCGTTTTCCTGCTACCAATTTGAACTAGAACTTTATGATAAGAATTAGATGAGTTGGTGTAATTACTTTAGAATTATGTTTCTGCTGGATGGTGAGGTGGAATAAGGTGGGGTGGGGTGGGGTGGGGTTAGATTTGGGTGGAATGGTTTGGGAAGCACACTCAGAACGATAATGATGATGAGCGTGAATCAAGTAATGAATAGACGTGTAATTACTTTAAAATTATGTTTGTTATTACCTCCTATATAACCTTTAGTCCCATTTAGTTTTTCACACTTACGGAACCAACTTTTTAACCCGTAATATCTCTAATTGTTCTTAATTAAAAATTCTAAAAAGATGATATTAATAATCCTTGTATTGAGACGAATCAAACAACATCCTACATGACTATGTTTTAAGTTATAGATTAATAATAAAATTCAAACTAAGAGTGAAAAGTGAATGGTAACCAGAAATAAATGGGACTAATGGGTAAAATAGGAGGGAGTATTTTGTAGCTAATTCTTGAAGGTAGTCAAGTGTTTCCTTTTTCTGCGTACTTTTTTGTTTGTATGATTTCTAATCCCTTAAGCTTTGTAATTTATCTTGCTCTTCTTTAATGGACCGTATGTGGTGGAGGGCAACCTAATTTGTGGACTTTATTATCATCCAATGAAAGATAAGGTTCTTACAATGTTACCCTCATTCCCCTTAAAATGTTGTATTTGTGTTGTTTGTTCTGCTTATGAATTTGTGCGTGAACTGAAACTTGTATATTCTAGAGATGCAATACTATTGTGGAAAAATGTAATGCTAATTGTCTCCTGGTTTTGAACAGGATTACGTACCAACAGTGTTTGACAATTTCAGTGCTAATGTGGTAGTGGATGGGAGCACGGTTAATCTAGGGTTGTGGGATACTGCTGGTATGCTTAGTTTTCTTTCTCTCCATCGACAAGATGCATGTTGAACTTGTTTTGATCTTTGATCTGCTCTGTGATAGGTCAGGAAGATTACAACAGACTGAGGCCATTGAGTTATCGAGGGGCTGATGTATTTCTTCTTGCTTTTTCTCTTATCAGCAAAGCCAGCTATGAAAATGTTTCGAAGAAGGTAAGAATTGATGAAAAATATTTGTACAAGTAGTGCTTGAGAGTTATGCCTTCTAAGTTCATCCTGATGTATGTTTTCATGTCTTTTAATGTTTTAGTGGATTCCCGAATTGAGGCATTATGCTCCTGGTGTGCCAATCATTCTCGTTGGAACAAAACTAGGTATGTTGTAGTATCTTGAGCTCTATTGATCACAATTTGGCATTGCTGCATTGCATTAAAATAATGGTACATTGTTTTGATCATATAGTTCAATCAATAGCATGGAAAATTTTGGAAAAGGTTTAGAATCTAATTTGGACTTATACAATTGGTAAAACTTGTTAAAAGTTAGAAAATCTGTTGAGGAGTTGCAAAATATACTTTGTTTTAGAAATCACGAAAAAATGCTTAAATTTGTCCGATTACAATCTCCATCATCACTCCATGAAAGTAAAAGGGTAGAAGTAATTATTTCGGTGACAATACTTGGACGAAGAAGTATCTTGGATTTGTTGGTTGTATCAAAATCTGGCCAGGTGCCCTTTCATGGTGTCATAATTTGTTCTTGTGATCATTAGATTTACCTTAGCACACCTATAACTAGAGCATGAACATTTATTGCTTGATTTCTTGGCAATTTTTGGAACCTTTAGATTGCCGATAATGTTGCAATACCTTGATGGTTTCTTGTATGAAAAATGGGTAATCATTTCAAGCACGTGTTAGGGGATTTAAAGTTGTGCATCCTCTCAGAGATAGCTCTTTGGCTAGTTGAATATGGCATGTGATAGGCGCGTGTATGTTTGGATTTTGAAATACTGTTTAGAAGCTAGCCTTAACCCTTGTGTGACATCATAGTCTCTATCTCATTCGTACTTTAATGTAGACCTTAAGAAAGCTCTTGAATATGAGGCGAAGGGGGGTAGCAGGAGTGCAGGACATGTTTTATGTTGGTATTAAAGTTAATGATGATGCATGTATGACAATTCTCATGTGTTGGTTGAGATAGTCCATCCTTCTTGTTCTCATTTTTTGTGTGAACAATATAACTTAATTCGCCTTTTGAATTCACGATTTGTGAAAAAGACTCGCAAATAGCCCAAAATTGACAATGAGGCCTTTTTTGATTCAAAATACATAAGGAGATTAGCAAATCATATGACACATTGATACATCTGGAATTATGTGGAAAATAAGGTGATTGTACTCATAAGATGTAAGCAAAACAAGCATAGAAGATTGGTTAGGAAGAAACCCTTGTCTATTCACGTCAATTTGAGTAACGTTGAAACATATGAAGGTTGTATGGCTACGCAGAACAAACTCATTATGCACAACTTGGATTAGACATTGTTGAAACACAAGGACAAATGTGTATGCACTTGTTTTAATGAGGTTCCTCACATGGTGTAACCAAGGAACTTTCAGAGTTGTGAGCCATCATTCTTCCTTTGAATATTACCTCATTGATAGTAAACTATGATGAAGCAAGCCCTTGAGGAATCATTTGAAGCACCGACGTATGAAATTTGGGCGGAAAATGCCAAGGTAGTCGTAGGCACCATGGTATCAAATGACTTGTTTATTGCCCAGAAAACCTTTTGAATTTGAAGGATGTCTTCTCAAAATGATCCCAAGTGGTTTGAAACTTGTTCAAACAATTAATTTTACTTTTGTATTTTGGTTTTGGTGCTAAGAATGCATCCTAACTTCGCTGAGGTTTGCTAGATCTTCGAGATGACAAGCAATTTTTTCTAGACCATCCTGGTGCAGTGCCTATCACGACAACCCAGGTAATTAACTAATCTGAAGATAACTTCCCGTCTTTAGCTGCTAATTTGTCCAATATTTAACCAGGAAATGCTCGATTTTTTTGTTTTTGAAGGGCGAGGAGCTAAAAAAGCAGATTGGAGCAGCTGCGTATATCGAGTGTAGTGCAAAAACACAGCAGGTAATTCAGTTCAACCCAGTAAACTTATTACCAAAGCTTTTCTCGGACGTTTTAATGACATTATTGTATTGGTACCTTATGTTTGTGCTGAAGAACATCAAGTCTGTATTTGATGCGGCAATTAAAGTAGTCCTTCAACCGCCTAAACAGAAGAGAAGAAAGCGGAGAAAGTCGCAGAAAGGTTGTTCAATATTGTAACACGCTAATGTTGGCTAAAGAAGTCGACTTTACCAGTTTCTGCTACGTTTATCTCGGAACTACACTCATCTATCGTAAGGAAGTAGCGAGATTTTCGTTAGTCCATTATTAGTTTGTAAGCAACAAAAACCGAGGGGGTCGTAAGTGGCAGTATTAGTTGGTTGTGTGATTTGTTGATTTAATCAACAATGTTATAATTGTATATCATCATTTGCAATTTGCACCATCTTTTTAATTAAAAGAGAAAGTTCTCTGTTAAACTTTGTCCTTTTAAGATTGCTACTGATAGTGATGTTTCCCCTCAATATGTTAATATCAATAACAATCTCAAATGGACGAAGGGACAAACCTCTTAAAGGCTTTTACAGTACAATATTATATCTAGTTGTATATGTTTCATTTTACGTTTTGAAGTTGGAGTAGAGGAATCGTTTTTACGTTTTACAAGAAAAGATGTGCAACTGTGTCAAAATTGAATTGACCTAATGATGACTCAATTCGATGTGGGCATAAAAATGATACCTAAGCACTCTTAGAGCTATCCCAACCGTGATGATTTTTTTATTTCGGTGAAATTTTTTTGTGTAAAAGTGAATCGCAATAGTAAAAGTTCACAAAAAATTTCTCAAATGTTTGTAAGAAAAACTACTTGTATGAGAAATTTTCAAAAAACATCTTGGTTCATCCAAATTATAAAAACTTGACACATGTCCAAACACTTTTTTATTTTTTTAAATAGTTTTTTTAATTTATACATATATATTAAAAAATAAATATACTATAGGTTATAACATTTTATGCTTTATAATTAGACACTTATTTTGCTATATTTTAGTTTTTTTTTTCTAATTCTACATAAATTAGTACTTTAAGGGCTGGTGAGTAAGTTTTTTGTATTCAGATTGATATGATAAATTTAATGTCAAAAATCTTCACATGAAAAGTTGATTTGGATGAGAGGGAAAGTGTAGAGAGATTTGTGAGGGAGTTTTTCTTAAAGACCACATGTTAGTAGAGCATGCACTAGCTCATCTATCTAAAACACTTGACTTGATCACTTGAATCAACACCTATGAGTGTTTTTGTATGCTTTTTGATCGACTTTTTGAATTGACTTTTTGGTTAATTAAACTGTTCAAAAGAACATTTTGTAAATGTCTTTAAGTCAATTGGAAAAATTAAAATGCCTATTAGTTTTTCATTAATTTTTGACTTTTTACATACGTTTCCTCCAAAATTGATAACTAGCAAATAATTTTTACCAAACGCCTTAATAATCGACTTATATAGTCGACTTAGTCAATACTTTTATCTTCTCATTTATTTTGCGTTAATTGTCATTTTGGGTTGTTCAATTCATTTTACAACATTTTTAAGTTATGGCAATGGCCAACACTTTCTTTTAACGTTATCTATATATTTTAATTCTTTTTAATTTCATCCACACATTTTTATTTCTCTCTTCATTTATTACAGATATCTACTTTTTCTTAAAAATCTCCCACTTTCTGTTTACTCCCAATCTTTCTGAACAATCGACAGAGGAAGTAATTTTAACTATTAGTTAACAGTTATTTGTCAAAAATACCTTTAATATCGCTAAATTCTAGTTTCTAGAAGAAATCTAATGCTTTGAATCCCATGTTTTAATACATTTTCCTAAAATTTTATACTCCCTTCAACACAATTCAATTGTCCCATTTGAGTCAGGCATGGATATTAAGAGTGGGATGGGGTCCACCAAAAAGGTGATAGTTGGGTATTTTAATTGATTAAATTAACTGTGCGGATGATAGTTGGGTATTGGGAATTGGAAAAGTGGGGGTATTTATGTAAAAAAAGATAGACAAAAACGGAATGGGACAATTGAAGTAAATTGCCCAAATAAGAAAATTGGACAATTAAGTTGAGTTGGATGGAGTATTGATTTGTGGATACGGTGATGGTAAACTTTCCTGAAGAAAATTGTTTTTCCTCCTGACTATTCCTTCAAGTATTCTAAGTAGTGATGGCAACGGGGCGGATTACTCAGAAGCTGAATCGCTTGAAAATCGTCTCGGAACCGAAACAACCCCGGAAAGGTTCTAAACCAGAACGGTTAAGGTTCCAAAATAAAAGTTGTTGGAACCTTTGAATTGCTAGAAGGAACTAGACCAAGGAATCGCAGACCGATTCACATGGCCTAGTGATTCAACAGTTCCTTGGAACTAGACCGGAACCGATTGATGAATTCAAAAAACTAGTTGTTAGCCCAATTATATGAATACTCTTCAATTTCCATCACTCTCATTCACAATTCTTCTCATCTACTACTCTTTCTATTAACTCTCTCTACTTAATAACTTAATTACATAATAAGTTTTTTTAATTATTTTTAATTACATAATTATTTCATTATTGTCATGTCTTCTTTTTAAAAATAACTTTAAAATGTTACTAATGTGGCAAAATCATTGGGAGGTTTTCTCTTCAACTCTGACAGTATCATTAACACCTTAGTAATTATGAGCCAAATTATCAAGAAGGGTACGGCCAAGAATTAGACGATTATGCACAAGATTTAGGAGAAGAAGAAGAAGAAGAAGAACCAATGACTCCTATTGGGATAATTATGTTGAACATTTAATGTATAATAATAATAATCCTGAGTATTTAATCACCAAGTACTACTAAGGTAGTGGGACAATATATAAGTCCGTAATATCGCTTTAAGCTATTCTTAAATAGTGGGATAAATACGTATAAATTACGTGGTCCAAAAAGGCATTTAAGTTGTTAGTTAAACAAACGTAACAAAGGAAAAGGGGGATCAAGTCAGTGGCCAAAAGCCGACTCGGCGATCCCCCTTGTGTAGCCACAGCCGAGTCGGCTTTTGGCTACTGGAAAAGCAATATTTGGGCAGAAGGCTTGCGCCGAGTCGGCGGTCCCTTCTTTGGACTCGTCGCCGACTCGGCGATAGGTCCCTGGAAGTGACCGTTGCTTTCTTCCCGTTTTCCTTTGTGTTTAATGCCTAGGATCCTCTCTTAATTCTCTTAATTTCTGAGATTATGAGGGTGAATAATGCTAATTCATTAGCAAAATTGAATTGGATGATTATGATTGCATTGAATCATAATCAATTGGGTGTTTATGATCAAAGGATCCTCCTATACTCCTTTGAGTATAAATAGAGGTCTTTGGCCTTGAGATTTCTTGCACCTTTCACTAGAAATCTCTGAATTCTTCTTTTCTAAGTCTCCCTCATTTGTTCTTTACATACAAAAGAGTAATTAACTTTTGTTAGTGCATTTCCACAACTTATAGTTTCCCAAACACTTTGTTATTTCATAATACAACCTAAGTACTAAGGTTGTGTTGTAATCGATTGTATCTCGTTGTGAATTTCCAAACATTAACCCAAGTACCTTTGTGGGGGAAATATCACAAAAGGATAGTGAGCACACGCCTTCGATTTGTATCAAGTTTCCGGGTAACGTTCATCGTTACACAATTATCTTCAATTTATTTGTGCTTTGTAATCATCTTGTAAGTTTATTTTTGTCATCAAACAAAGGGGTTTATACAAATTCCCGAGTTGTAATTTGTATTGTTATTATATACATCGTAATAATCTTTTGTGATAACTTCTCTTCATCGATGGCATCAATGAAAGATTTCACATCTAACTTTGCCAAGTTAGAAAAGTTTGTCGGCGTCGATTTTAGACGTTGGCAAAAGAAGATGATGTTCATGTTCACTACTCTCAATGTGGCTTATGTCATAAGCTCACCCAAACCGGACGTTGCTAAGTCGGATGATCCGGAAACGGTGATACCGGAAACGGAAATTCTTGAACAAAATCGAAAGAGGTCTAAGTGGGAAAATGATGACTTCATTTGCCGGGGACACATCCTCAATGGTATGCAAGACGCACTCTTTGACATCTACCAATACCATGAGTCCGCAAAGGAATTATGGGATGCATTGGAGAATAAGTACATGGCGGAGGATGCTAGCTCCAAGAAATTCCTAGTAAGTAATTTCAATTCATATAAAATGGTAGAAGATCGCCCAATTATTGATCAATTTCATGAGTTGCAAAGAATGCATGCTAACCTTAAATTACATAAAATTGAAATTGATGAAGTTTTCTTAGTCTCTAGCATAATAGACAAATTGCCTCCTTCTTGGAGGGATGTTAGACATGCTCTTAAGCATAAAAGGGAGGAGATTACGCTCTCCGATCTTGGACAACACATAATTGTCGAGTCTAGCATTCGGGTTCATGAGAACCGGAAGGATGATAATCCTAATGTACCAACGATTAACATGGTTGGGGAAGGGAAACCACAATCCCGTCCCGGAGATAAAAGGAAGAGGAATGACTCTTCTAAGGGGAAAGCTACTAATCCCAATACCGAAAAGGTATGTTGGGAGTGTGGAAAACCCGGGCACCGAAGGAAAAATTGCTTCGTCTTGAAGAACAAGCAAAAGAAATCCAAGGGGAATGGTCAAGCTTCTACAAGCAAGGGGCCATCCACTCAAGGTAATCTTGCAACTTTTGTTGAAAATTCTTATATGAGTTTTTCTACTATGAATACTAATATTAGTGGTTTGCAGGATGATACTTTGGCTTGGTGGATCGATTCGGGGGCATCGAGACATGTTTGTAATTCTACACAATGGTTCAAAACCTTTAACAAGGTTGTTGATGGGGAGCATCTCTAAATGGGAAACAATGCGCCTATCAAGGTCCAAGGCAAAGGACAAGTTGAATTATTGTTTACTTCGGGGAATCTTTTAGTACTAAGAGATGTGTATTTCACACCCGAAATAGGTAGAAATTTAGTCTCGGGTCCTATATTGAATCGATTAGGCTACAAACTAGTGTTTGAAGCCGATAGGTGTATTATCTCAAAGAATAATTTGTTTATTGGAAGAGCTTATTTATGTAATAGTTTATTTAAGTTGTCATTAGATTTAAATAAAAATGCTATTTGTAATGTTTCTACCATGAATGAAAATGATGATTTGCATTATTTGTGGCATGTTAGACTAGGACATGTTAACTTTGATAAAGTTTCTTTTATGTCTAAACATGAACTCATACCTATGTGCAATAAAATGTCAAAGAATTGCAAAACGTGCATGCTAAATAAGATCACTAGAACACCTTTTAAAAGTGTTGAAAGAAAAACTGAAATTCTGGAGTTAATCCATAGTGATCTTTGTGATTTTCATAGTACACCGTCTTTGGGAAATAAAAAGTATGTCATAACTTTTATTGATGATTTCTCAAAGTTTTGTTATGTATACCTTTTACATACAAAAGATGAGGCTCTTGAACACTTTAAAGTTTATAAAAATGAAGTAGAAATACAAATTGGAAGTAAACTTAAAAGGTTAAGAACCGATAAAGGAGGTGAATATTATGATCCGCTTTATTTCAATTCAATGGGTATTATTCATGAAACAACCGCCGGTTATGCACCACAATCTAATGGTGTGGCGGAGAGGAAAAACCGTACTCTACAAGAGATGGTTAATTCCATGTTATCCTACTCGGGTTTGAGTGATGGATTTTGGGGTGAAGCAATGTTGACGGCTTGTCACATTCTTAACCGAGTTCCAATGAGAACGAATAAGGAAACTCCTTATGAACTTTGGTACAAAAAGAAACCAAACTTAAGTTATCTTAAGGTTTGGGGTTGTAGGGCCATTGTAAGAGTGCCCGGCAACAAGAAAAAGAAGCTCGGTGAACGTGGGCTTGAGTGCATCTTTATAGGCTATGCTATTCATAGCAAAACCTATAGGTTCTATGTTATAGAACAAAATGACTATATATCGATTCATTCGATTATAGAGTCAAGAGATGCCATTTTTGATGAAAATAGATTTTCATCATTGGGTAGACAAAGACATCTACAAAGTTGTACCAATGAGAGTGTTGATGATAGTCAACAAAGTTCACTTCTAGATGTTGATGAAAGTCAACAAATAGATGAACTTGATTTAGTTGATCCTATTCCTAAACGGAGTAAGAGACAACGGAAAGCGAAGAGCTTTGGACCGGATTTCCAAGTATACTTGGTTGAAGGTGATAGAAGTGAAGTATCTTCTAGTGTTCCATATTTATATAATGTGGAAGGTGACCCATTGACTTATAGCGATGCTATGGCATCACATGATAGCGCTTTTTGGAAAGAAGCTATCGATGATGAGATGCAATCCATCATGGGAAATAACACTTGGGTGTTAGTGGATCTTCCTCTGACTTGTAAACCAATCGGTTGCAAGTGGATTTTCAGAAAGAAAATGAAAATCGACGGTACTATTGATAAATTCAAAGCCCGTTTAGTGGCTCAATGCTTTAGACAAAAGCACGGTATCGATCATTTTGATACATATGCACCGGTTGCAAGAATAACCACTATTCGGTTATTGGTAGCGTTAGCTACGGTCTATCATCTAGAAATACATCAAATGGATGTTAAAACCGCATTTCTATATGGGGAATTAGATGAAGAAGTTTATATGAAACAACCCGAAGGGTTTGTTTTGAAAGGACAGAGGTGTGTAAACTTGTCAAGTCTTTATATGGACTTAAACAAGCACCTAAACAGTGGCATCAAAAATTTGATGAAACTATTTTGTCCTTTGGATTCAAGTTGAATCAAGCCGATAAGTGTGTGTATAGCAAGTTTGATAGCCATGGGAATGGCGTTATCATTTGCCTATACGTTGATGACATTCTTATTTTTGGAACTTGTAAAGCACAAGTTCAAGAGACAAAAGACTTTTTGTCTAGATCCTTTCAGATGAAGGATATGGGGGAGGCTGATGTGATCTTAGGCATTAAGATCATAAGGCAAGGGAACCGTATTAAGTTAAGTCAAGCTCACTATGTTGAGAAGATACTTAAGCGGTTTAATATGCTTGATAAAGCGCCGGTCTCTACTCCCATGGAACCGGGTATGAAGTTTGCAAAACATACCGGTCAACCAATTTCACAATTGGAGTATTCAAAGGTCATAGGATCTTTGATGTATGCTATGACTAGTACAAGGCCTGACATAGCATTTGCGGTGGGTAAACTTAGTAGATTTACTAGTAACCCAGGTCCCCATCATTGGATGGCGATAAGAAGAGTATTAAGATACTTGTTGCGTACCAAGGATTTTGGTATTACGTATAGCGGAGAACCTCCTATTCTAGAAGGTTATTCTGACGCTAGTTGGATCACTAATAAAGAGGATAACTCTTCTACTAGTGGATGTGTGTTTGTTTATGGGGGAGGTGCCATTTCTTGGTCTTCTAAGAAACAAACATGTATAGCCGACTCTACGATGTCAGCTGAGTTTATCGCTCTTGCTTCAGCAGCTAGTGAAGCAGAGTGGTTGAGGAATCTCATGTTTGAGATACCTTTGTTACCTAAGCCAATTTCACCGGTGGCGATTCATGCGGATTGCATGACGGCTTTAGGTAGAGCTTATAGTCAAGTATATAATGGTAAGTCTCGTCATATTGCTCTAAGGCATAGCCTTGTGCAAGGACTTATCATTAACGGGGTCATAGCTCTTGACTATGTGAACACTAAGTTCAATGTGGCGGATTCGTTTACGAAAGCCATGAATAGAGACTCAATTGCGAAAGCCTCAATTGAGATCGGTTTATGTCAGTAAAATCATTTGGGAAAGCCCAATTCACGCATGAGTAACATCGTGTCTGAATTCAATGTGGTAAAGTCCTCTTGGTTTTTGTTAAAGCAACAAATGACCTATCGTTGCTTTGTACCGTGATGCAATAAGGTAGTCGTCTTGAAAGTTCTCAAGATCAAGAGTTGAAGAGCTCTTGGTGTTATATCCACGTCACGGGGATATGTTTTATACGTAATGAGAACCTACCTATATAAGTTTGAAGTGTGGCCGCTTCAAGTAGTCAAGATTGGCATAATGACTATGATAAACTTATGAATAAGATACGGACACGGCCTTATAATGTGTCAAGTAAATAACTTTGTGTATTTGTTTTGTGTGTACTACGTCTTCAAGTGGTCGGAAGGGTCATTTGATTCAATTCCTTATGGAAATCAATTCTGGCTCGATCACTTGTTAAGTGTGTTGTACTAGGCGTTAATTCAATCCGTAGGGATATTAGCGTTGATGCATGAAATGTATTATGAGTTTTGGTAAATGAGAGGCTTATTATACCGAAAATGGGGGAGGATTGTTGAACATTTAGTGTATAATAATAATAATCCTGAGTATTTAATCACCAAGTACTACTAAGGTAGTGGGACAATATATAAGTCCGTAATATCGCTTTAAGCTATTCTTAAATAGTGGGATAAATATGTATAAATTACGTGGTCCAAAAAGGCATTTAAGTTGTTAGTTAAACAAACGTAACAAAGGAAAAGGGGGATCAAGTCAGTGGCCAAAAGCCGACTCGGCGATCCCCCTTGTGTAGCCACAGCCGAGTCGGCTTTTGGCTACTGGAAAAGCAATATTTGGGCAGAAGGCTTGCGCCGAGTCGGCGGTCCCTTCTTTGGACTCGTCGCCGACTCGGCGATAGGTCCCTGGAAGTGACCGTTGCTTTCTTCCCGTTTTCCTTTGTGTTTAATGCCTAGGATCCTCTCTTAATTCTCTTAATTTCTGAGATTATGAGGGTGAATAATGCTAATTCATTAGCAAAATTGAATTGGATGATTATGATTGCATTGAATCATAATCAATTGGGTGTTTATGATCAAAGGATCCTCCTATACTCCTTTGAGTATAAATAGAGGTCTTTGGCCTTGAGATTTCTTGCACCTTTCACTAGAAATCTCTGAATTCTTCTTTTCTAAGTCTCCCTCATTTGTTCTTTGCATACAAAAGAGTAATTAACTTTTGTTAGTGCATTTCCACAACTTATAGTTTCCCAAACACTTTGTTATTTCATAATACAACCTAAGTACTAAGGTTGTGTTGTAATCGATTGTATCTCGTTGTGAATTTCCAAACATTAACCCAAGTACCTTTGTGGGGGAAATATCATAAAAGGATAGTGAGCACACGCCTACGATTTGTATCAAGTTTCCGGGTAACGTTCATCGTTACACAATTATCTTCAATTTATTTGTGCTTTGTAATCATCTTGTAAGTTTATTTTTGTCATCAAACAAAGGGGTTTATACAAATTCCCGAGTTGTAATTTGTATTGTTATTATATACATCGTAATAAATTAGATCTTGACAATCATTAAAGAGATTACAAGAACAACAAGAACAACAACAACAAGAAGCAGCAACTTGTGGTAATATGTCAATTTCCAAATTTTAATTAGTTTTATTTTTTGAATTGATTAAATTTTAAATTATTATTTATTTATATATTGTGGTATTTGAGTATGTCTTTATATAGATTAATAGAAATGCGTAAAGAATGAAACTTGTTAGATAAGATAATCTATAATTCTACCAATTACCCAACTACCAACATTAGATGCATAGAACTTTTGTATAACGGACCTGCTTTTAGT
The DNA here is from genome assembly GCA_019776075.1 of Amaranthus palmeri. Lineage (NCBI taxonomy): Eukaryota > Viridiplantae > Streptophyta > Magnoliopsida > Caryophyllales > Amaranthaceae > Amaranthus > Amaranthus palmeri. The sequence continues at coordinate 296,205 of JAAKBH010000084.1, forward strand.
TTTATCCTTGTGGTAGATTATTACATACAAGTTGTGTTCATAATATTAACTTATCTTGCTAGGTATTATAAAATTATGTGATTTATTAGATCCCAATAGAGAAAAAATCAAGCGACTTAGGTTAGGACAAGTAAAGAGGAGATATAAACAATTATGTGCCCATTATGGGCTTAAAATGGTATATTGGTCATTAGATACTCTGACACTTTAGGGCTCGACCTGTGATATGTTAAAAAATATTATATATCGTGCTGTTATTACACAATTGTATAGTGAATGTACGGATAAAGGTATAAGCGATGCAACATGGAAACTAGCTATATATAAATACACGCACACACACACATACAGACACATAAACCGCCAAACTAAAATTAAAATAAAATTAAAACTAAAATTAAAATTAAAATGTATTGTTATATAAACCGCGAAACTAACACAAACATGCATTTAGAGGTGTTCATTCGGGTCTTCAGGTTGATTTCGGGTCAGGTATTTCGGGTCGGTTCAAAATTGGGTTTTGTGTTCACATTAGTTTTTACATGATTGTAGATCCATTGTTAAGTCGGGTCAAATCGAATTCGGTTATAAAGTCGGGTGTTTATTGGGTCATCGGATTTGTTTTGAACACCTCTACGTACATTGCACGGGCGACTATACTAGTACTTAAAATAAAAGAAATACGAATAACTTTTTCTAATAATGAGTAAAATAATATACAAAACGATTCTATTGCTTAATGTGAACGGTCAATAAAACTATCAATAATTAAATTTGAACTAAATGCTATACAATATATCTATACAATTTGAGTACTTAATTTTAAAACAATAATTGAAGATTAGAAGTTCAAAATTGAGTTAGATTATAACATATCATTGTCAAATTATACGTCATAATTTAACTATTAACTTATTCAATTTCTATACAATATCTTTATAGACTTTGAAATACTTATTTTGAAAATGATGATTGAAGTTTCATCATCATCATCATCATCATCATCATCATCATCATACCCAGTGTATCCCGTTCATAGAATACTTATGATTAGGGTCTGGGGAGGGAAGAACGATGGCTGTCTCATACCCAAAGAGGAGAGTGCGATCGTTGAATCCCCAGGCTCGAGAACGGTCTTCAAGAGATAGAACCTACAGTTGATAGATAGAATAACAAGCATACGCGCAAAAACAAACGTAAGATTAAAGAAAAAGGTAAAGAGCGACTAAAAGACAAAATCAAAAATGAACTAGGGGTAAAAGGGACGGATTTAGTAATCTGGGATGTGGATAAAGCGCCTCCACCTGGCCCTATCCCTAGTCAGGTCCTTGGAGAGGTGTAGATCCTTCATGTAACTTTTAATTTGTTCCTCCCACGTTCTCCTAGGTCTTCCTCGACTTCTCTTACCCTCCATCAAGATGCAATCGATCCTTCTTACTGGGGCGTCATGTGTCTTTCTCTACACATGCCCAAACCATCTCAATCTGTTCTCCCGCATCTTTGCGGAGATAAAAGCAACTCCTAATGTCTTCCTAAACTCCTGGTTTTTTATCCTATCCATCATAGAACATCAAATACTTAGGTAGAAATTGATCAGTTTAACAAATTGAGTTACATCATAAAACATAAATACTTAGGTAGAAATTGATCAGCTTAACGCTACAATTGATCACTTATGGGTTCAAATTGAAATTTTTACTTTAGTTGATATGTTTAAGTACTACTTTACGTTAAAAATTGATATCTTTAAGGTCAAAATTGATACCTTTAAGGTCCAAATTGAAAAATGTCTTGAAAATGAAAAAACAAAAACACGAAAATCTGGAGGGTAAAGCGCACGCGTGAAGTACACGCGCCCAACAATAGGCCGGCCCAAATCTCGTCTTAGAGTAGGACAGGATCTAATGCAAGTTTTTGTTTAAGTTATATTCTATAGACTATATTATTTAAGTGGAATGACGATGCTCTTCAATATTATTAGTTATTAAAATAGTATATATATACTTTAATATTCATTAATTAATTTTGTCTAGAATATATAGTTGTAACATATTAGGAAAATTTTTACTTCTATTTTCATTTATAAATGTTGTTGAGAATATATACTTCTCTTAAGAACATAAGGTGAGTGTAGTGTAAAAAGATTGAACAATGATGCTGGTGAGACTGACGGTATTATCGTAGCCATAAATGATAAATGGTTATGGTGTGATAATTAAGATGCATGTTAATGTGGTCACGTGCTATCAATCTGCTAAGTATGGAAACCTGAGCTTTATTCATTACCTGTTTGGGACGTCCACGTGACGCTATGACCATCAACCTGATTTAAGTCATGGAGTAGACAAAAATCTTAAAAGGGCACTATTTTCGAAGTTTTAAATTTAATAAAAACACTCTAAATTAATAAAAACTACTTCCTCCGTTTCATAATAATTGCTACATTTCACTTTTAAACGCAATTCAATGCATAATTTTGATCATTAATATCTTAAACTACACTTATCTAAAAATTATAAAAATTTAATATTATGAAAGTATGCGATTAGACGATTCAAACAAGATCCCACTTGACTATATTTTTACTTACACATTAACCGCAATATGTAAAAGAAGCTTGAACGATGAATAGTGCAAAAAACCGAAATGTGGCGAGTATTTCGGAACGGAGGACGTACAATCTTTTTATTAAAAAATAAAACACAATTCTTAAATATCGCCACCCTTTTAATTTTATCATCACCCCTTTTTTAATGAAATTACTAAAATGCCCTTAAATTCAATTTTAATTATAAAATCAACCATTAAAAAATAAAACTACATTTTGTGCGATTAGACCATGGTGGAATCGCACATTTTGTGCGATTAGACCATGGTGGAATCGCACATTTTGTGCGATTGGACCATGGCATGGTCGTTAGAAATTACTGCAAACTTTAAACGGTCGTCATTTCTCGCTCGATTGTCAGAATTGGGCATATAATATGTCGTTGGAAAGCTCTTGAAGTCTAGTTTCTAATGCCGCAAACCCTGCACTAATACGATTTTTCTATAAAAAGTTATGACCAAAAGAATGAACATGTATCAAATTTTAGCACAAATAAACTTCAAACGATCGTGTTATCGGAATTGGGCATATAATATATCATTGGAAAGATCTTGAAGTCTGTGTTATAATGCCTCAAATATTATAATTATACGATTTTTCTATTTAAAGTTATAGCAATTAGAATGAATATGTCTCAAATTTGAACATAATCATATCGATTCCGCAATCATATTGATGCTCATTTTCGTTGGCCATTGTAATTCAATTTTTAGTTTTATCTTGTTTTAGTTCAATGTGTGTTCAGAAAAGTTTTTAAAGAAATGTTAGAGATTAAAAGTTTGAAAAGTAATCAGGAGCAATTTTGAAATTTTAATATAGAAGGGGTGGCGATAAAATAAAAAGGGTGGCAAAGTTTAATAATGCCCAAATAAAAAAGTTAATACTTTTATAACTTATATATATCTTCATTTGAATTATTATTTTTTAACACGTTATTAAAAAAGGTGATAGAATTATAGAGTCATAAAAAAACATATTGAACATAAGTATTAAGATGAATTGTACTCCTTTTAACTCAAACTAATTGTCCACTTTGGGTTAGATACAGATTTTAAGAAAATGATAGTTGGAGTATTTTAAGTGATTTTAATAATTGAAAAGTGGTAGTTGGGATATTTAAGTAATTATAATAACTGTAAAGGTAGTAGTTGGGGTATTTTAAATAATATAAATGGAGGTATTATGATCTTTACTTGTGTGAACATAGGGTAATAAGATAAAATAATATTTACGGAAAATAAAAAATGGATAATTTGATTGAACTTATCCAATAAGAAAAGTAGACAATTAATCTGAATTGGAGGAAGTAAAAAATAGAGCAAATTTATATATTGTGACGAAAGGAATACTAGATAAAATTTTCAACTAGGGGTGTCAACTAAAATGCTTTTGAAACAAAGTTTTAGACATGCAAGGCACATAAAACTAAAAAGGAAAACGGAAAAGAAAAGAATACTAGAGACGAAAAGTTAAGTATATAGTGTTCACTGTTTAGAGGCGGCATTAGTACTCCCATTGTAAATTTTCTTTATTTTTATTCTCCAATTTTTTTATGAACGCGTTTGACAAATGAATGTTAGTTGAAGTTATTTGCTGAAATTGTTAGCTAGTTTCACCGGCTAAAAGTCATGATCATGGTGATTAACCTAGTGTGCCGCACAAAGTCAAGGTCTAGTAAAGAGATAACTGATAAACCATACTCTTATTCCCTTGAGGGATCGGAGAGGGCCGGAGGATAACGTTCACTCAATTTAAACCCTTTGGTAAAAAGAGTGCAATCCGTTTGACTTGCTAAAAGTACTTGCTGATAAGCCAACTATGTAAGCCAGATGTTATGAAGATGTTTGGTAAACTTTATTTGTTGGTTGTTAGCTATTTGTAAGAGAAAAAATAGACAATATGTGTAAAGCCAATGAAAATACATTTATAAATAGCTTTTCGGTAAAAAACGTTTCATTTAAAAATGTTGATTTTAAATATAAAATTATAAATGGAGAATTTGAGAATGACAAATTTAAAAATTCAATTTTAAATCCTCAACTTTAACTACTCTAAAAAATTAATCAAATTAATTGAAATTTGAATTTATTTTTTTCATTTGTCCAACTCTAAATTATCAAATTATTCTTAAACATATAAAATAGAAGTAATTTGGATTGAATTCCAAAGTAGCAGACAATTGACATTTGACTCATTAGTCATCATTTGGAAGTTGTCAATATAGACTCTTCATCTTTCTTTACCATAAAATTATTTTTAATAAATTCATGGTCTAATATGATAACTTTTATCCATTGTTTGAATTTAATTATGTGACGAAGTTGAATATTATAGCTTAATATTTGAACTATATGACGTTATTCAACTCAAAACTTTTAAATTTGGAATTTTAACTCATAATAACCATTTTAGTTTATTGTAAATTTATTTCAGCTTATTTTAACATACATAGATAATAATTAACTAGTATTAATAATTAATTAGTTGAAATAACTTGTTTTACATATCAGATTTCATTGAACAACTACTCCTAATGGTTAGCACTGTGCTCAAATCAGCAAATTAAACTAATTGATAAAATCAGCTTGTCAAATAAACCACTACAATCAGCTATCATCATTTCTGCAAATGAACTCTATAATACTCCTTCTGATTCTTATTTATTGTCCACTTTTCTTATTTAGTCAATTCACTATAATTGTCCACTTTTTATTTTTTGGCAAATATTTTTTACCTAAATACCTCCAACTATCCCAACTTATATTATTTAAAATACCCCATCTACCACCTTTTCAATTATTATAGTCACTTAAATACCTCAATACCTTTACAATTATTATAATCACTTAAAATATCGCAATTAACATTTTCTTAAAATCTGTGTCCAATCCAAAGTGGACAATAAAAAGGAATGGAGGATATATATGATAATAATTGTTTTCCATAGTTTGACTAAAGTTAAGCTCAAAATTGATTAGAGATTTGTTAGAATATGAAGTACAACTTTAGGAATTGATAATTATAAATGTCACCAAACTTGCACCTAAAAAAGAGCTTATCTTAAGATTCTTTCTAATAATACAATTAAAATGGGTCAATTTTCATTTTTTAAATTTTCCTCAATGTATTGGATCCCTTCCTTTACCCATGGCATGTTCTATGGGTTTTCTGTTTTCTTGTATTAATTACTTATTTTTTCGTTAATTCTTTACTAATTCCTATGTTTTATTAAAATCATGGATTTCCCGCCACTAAATTTACCCGTTTTCCCTCTTTCACTCGCCGACACTTAAATTATTGTATGGAAATTTTTGTATGAATAACTCATTATTTATATTTTCTCCCTTTGCTTTTATTTCTATTATTTTGCACTAATTTTTATTTAAATTTGTTTCTTTACACTTTTTTCGTGATCTTATCTGTCAAGGAACCATCTCAACCAAAAGCTTACGCTGATGGTTGAGGCCCCAAGATATGTACTCTAACACATCTCCTCACACGAGAGCTCTATGGGCTAGAAGTTTGAATGCAACACAGGCTTTCCTCATACTTGGTGCTATATATTCCACTTTAAATGAAGGGTGGTTGAGATTCGAACCCGTAACCTCATTTCACGTTGCTTTTGATACCATGTCAAGGAACCAATACTACCATCAGCTTAAGCTTTTGGTTGAATTGGTTCCTTGACATTATATCCTCTTTCGTTCTTGAGTTGAGTGAATCTTTGGTCGCATTCTCCTTTATAAGTATAAGTTGTCGCCTTCTTTTTCTCCCCAAACCCTACCCATAGTTTTTCTGTGAGCGGAATACACTGAATACTTTAATGATGTATATATTTTTTTTCTTCATTTTTCCCACTTGTTATTTATCGTATTTTTAACTCAATTTCTTTTTACCCTAAATTTCATCAAGTTTGCGCACTACATACAAAATGAGAGAAACGAAGAGACTACATTTTGACTTTTGCATTATAAATTATTTGTTTAGAAAAAAGAGTTACACAATAGTAGAAGTATAAGTTTTGCTTTGACCTTATTGAATGATTTATTTAACAAAAAAATTATTATATAAAATATAATACTTTGTTATCTAAAGTTTTAAAAAGCAAACAAAAATAAATAACATTATTGTAAAATTTTAGAATGTAAGGACATGAGGATGTTAATTGAAAAAGAATACACAGTCAAGTATCACCTTTTCAGATAAGCCATGAAATTAATTTTTTACTTAATTAATGTAACACTCCGGCTTAACGGACCATCGGTGACTACTCATGGAGACTGTAAACTAGCTTCACAGACCAACACAAGTCTTTCCAGCGCACTTTGACCTCACTCGTGCGCACCCGGGTAAACTTTCTAGGAGGCCACCCATCTTAAGATTGCTCTCCACCAAGCACACTTAACTGTGGAGTTTTTAGCATATGGGCTCCCATGAAAAATAGATGCACCTTGTTGATATGAGTAGTCTATCAATTCCTTTTCAAGCTAAATATAGGGTATCACAATTAATCCAATTTTTTGGCCTACTTATAACAAAAAAAGTAGTCCCTACTAGTTTTTGCCTTTAAATTTGCAAACATTTCTACTTTCATTCATGTTTTTTACTTTGCATATTTGCTAAAGGTCCGACCACATTCTTTAATTGTTACTCACATATTTGCTCATATTTTAACTCCATTTTAATCATATCCGCACTATTTAAAAATCCAGACTATTTCATTAATAAATGAATAATAGTATGTTGCAATTTCATAAGGATTAAAAAATATATAATATTTCCTCTGTTTCACTGTACTTGTTATATTTGACTTTTTACGCAATTCAATGAATTAATATTATGAAGGTATGTGATTTGGTGATTCAAACAAAATCTCACATGATTATGTTCTTTTGCCACAATATATATAAAATAAGTTTAAACAATAAATTGTGTCAAAAATAATAAGAAAATTTACTTTTAAACATACAAACTTTGACCCATTTTCTTTTAAACATACAAACTTTCGTTTATTATTTAAACATACGAACTTTGGGGGTATATTCCCAAAAAGTTATGGATGACTTGTAACCGGATGAACCGGTTATTTCTTCACCATCTTCATCTTCACCATCTTCACCATCTTCATCTTCACCATCTTCATCTTCACCATTTCATCTTCACCATCTTCATCTTCTCATCTTCACCATCTTCATCTTCGCCATTATCAACCCACAAAAAAAAAAAAATAAATAAAATAAAATCTGGTTCTTCAATTGAACAGCTAGCTATTCCCACTTCAGTTTTCAATTCATTCGTCACATCTCAGCTAGAGATGCTTAAAATTTCTCACATTACTATATTGTTAATGACTATTCACAGAAAGAAACAAAAACCCAAGTTCACTCCATAATTTCTGGATCTTATTCTGTAAAAACTTTTTAACTTTCTGGAAAAAAATTCTACTTTGAATCCATGAATATTGTGGAAGAATTTGTTGAGAAGAAAAAAACCCAGTAATTATAAGAGTGAATTGAGAAGAAAAAATTATAAAATCAATTTAGCTGAAAATCCTTTGATTAATTCAAACCCAAAAACAAATTGAACCCTAATTCAACCCAAATGAAGAACAAATCAACAAATTGAAGAACAAGCCATTCCATTCTTTATCTTCAACCCTAATTCAACCCAAATGAAGAACAAATCAACAAATTTTTAGAGATTTAAAATGGGTAATTGCTCAAATTTGTACTAATCTCGAATAGAGATATGTTTTTTATAAGATCCAGCAACCATCCCACTAAATTCAACCCAAATTGAAAACAAATCTGAAATTTTAAAAAATCTGGAATTTGTATTAATTTTTAGAAATTTGAAATTATCATTTACCATTTGAGAAGAAGCCATTGAAGAACATTGATGCCTCTTGAAGAAGAATGTTGTGTGAGTTACAGCTTCTCAAGCTTGAAGAAGAAGAAGAAGCCATTGAAGCCATTGAAGAAGAAGCTTGAAGAAGAAGCTTCTCAACATTTGGGAATAACCGGTTAAAAAAGGTTAAAAAAGCTTCAAAAAACCGGCTATAACTTTTTGGGAATATACCCCCCAAAGTTGGTATGTTTAAATAATAAACGAAAGTTTGTATGTTTAAAAGAAAATGGGTCAAAGTTTGTATGTTTAAAAGTAAATTTTCCAAAATAATAATGTAGCAAGTATTTCAGAATATAAGAAGTAAGTAATAAGCATTAGTTAATGAATAGTTCTACAAATAGAATAAAGTAAAAATTACCTAGAATAATCCAACATTTTCATGATTTTTCAACAATAATCTCACATATTAATTAACCATGATTCATAAATAATCCTAACTTTAGAGGGTGTTTGCCTATAGTAAGCTTGAGTAACCCGATGACGTGTTATATTAGGTAATTCACCAAAAAAAGTAAAATGAAAATTAATATATAATTAGAGAAAAATTTTAAAATTTCACATAAAAAAGTCCAAATAATAAAAAAAAAATCAAAATTTTTTTGATGATTTTTTCACATTTTTTTCGATATTTTATTTTGATTTATCTTTTTTTTTTTAAAAAAATAAAACTTGCTATAACAAGTCATCGGTTCACCGGGTTTACACTAGGAAAAATAGCCTCTAAAATTAAGGTTATTCATGGTTAATCAATAGGTGAATTGTTATAGGAAAATCATAAAAATGTTGGATTATATTCAATAGAATTTTCACTAAAATAAAATAAAGTTTGAAATTTCTTATTATAAAAGTCATACATCAATCAATATAATTAATTTTAAAAATTATGAACAACATATTTTCTATTTTTGATTTTTTCTAGGTGATATGATTCATTGAAAGTACACCATTTTCGAATAAAAATGTTACACATATAAAGAGTCCAAATTGTAGTTGCAAAAGTGGTTGGTGTATGTTGATCTATAAATGGTATTTGGCGGTACATTCTCTTTATTTAAAAAACCTTTATTTACAATCAAATTGTATAAAGATTTTACTTTTCCGCCTTATTTTATTTTTTAATAGAATTGTTAGGAATATTTTGGTTGATATTATTTGTCACTTAATGTCCTGTTTGAGAATCGATATTAACATTGAAATGCTATTGAAAAATTAGCGTAATTTTTGTATGAATATTTCTTAATAATAAATTTAATGATCATTCTTATATTTCCTAACAATTTCAATTTCTTCTCAATATTAATTTCAATATATTACCATATTTAAATGTTGTATCAGGTGATAATGAAAAATCATTAAAAAAATTTATAAGCAAATTTTCATTAATCAACACGGGATGAATGTGATACACATCATAAAAATTTATACTATAACTTATTCGTATTTATATTATTTAATACCCATTACCAAACAGATAGAGTAGTTTTCTACCTATTGACCTCTCTGAGAATATTAAATATGGGAATTTATTACCTAATCTCAGGAGGCCATCTTTTTGTTTGTTATCTAATTAAAAGTAAGCTTATGTGAGGGATTTTCTCGATGGGATTTCTTTAAATTTATCAGCTTGTTTAAAGCTCTGTATTTGGAGCTTAAAAATGAATATTTGAAGAACAAATTCCATCAAGAAATATTTATTAAAAAAATAAAAATATTCAATATGACTATTTTGAAGGAAGTATTAGGAGATGATGAATCTCATCAAACAAGGAAAAATATTTTAGTTTCGATTCGATTTGATTCAGAAAGCAAAGAGCTTCTTGGTTGGGCTATTGTCAAGGTTGCTCAGGCTTGTGATCATGTTATTGCTCTTCATATTTGCAGAAATCCCGGTAAGAAATCAACTTAACTAAAAGCTCAAATAACTGGAAAGTATTTCATGTAAAGGTCAGATTGTTAACGAATCAACTGAACCAAAAGTTTAAGTTGATGATTGAGGTTACATGATATGATATATATGTTCTAATATGCACCCTCATAAAATTCTTTTATGCTAGAAGCGTGGATGCTAAACGGATTCTTAGAATATATAACATATTTTGGAGCCTCAACGATCAAACCCTTCTGATATTGGTCTTGAATATTTTTATTAGCATGTCAGAAAATTAACTCAATCAAAAGTTTAAACTGATGGTTTTATAGGAAGAATATCATATTGTTATTTTTTTTTTTAGTGTATATCTGATTTTTATACTATGTTTTAGATGATGAATTAAAGGAGAAGGTATTGTTGGATGATTTTCTAGAGATTTATAAGGGTTTATGTGATATTAAGAAGGTATATTTCCTCTGTTTTTAATTTTTTATTTTCATTTGGTGATTCCATAAAATAGAAAGAATATAATGAATTTATTGGATAAATAATTTTTCAGGTAAAACTAAGTGGGAAGATATTGCCTGGAAATTCAGTAAAAAAGAGCATTGTAAAAGAGGCAATGGACTCTGCTGCTAGTATTGTAATTGTTGGAATAAGCAAACCATGTTCAATTGGGTAAGAAAAAGCTATTAAATTGGATAAAAATTATAAAAATATATTTCTCCTTCTGTCCTACATTAGTTTCACTTTAACAATAAAAATCATAAAAATATATTGTAACCATTTTTTTATTTAATTGTAAAGTTTTATAGATAGAAAAAATTTCATGAAGAAAAAAATCTGAAATCAATAGAAAGTGGGTTGAAAATTTGCATATTAATAGTTTGTGGGTAGTGTAATATAATTCGTAGTTAATTCGCTATTTGGATTTGCAATTCGCTTTAAATGACCATAAAATAGCCTATAATCGACCATAATCCGCTTGTTGTGATTCGCGATTTGCAAGGAGATTAGTAAATCATGTGACAGTATTAGTCGGTAATTCTCCCAATACATTATAATTTTGGGAAAAAGTAACATCATCAAGTGCGTATTCAAATCAATGGTCATTATCCGTGGGTTTGTGGGTCTGAGCCCACGGATGTCCCGCGGCTGCCCTAAGGTGGTGTCCATTAAAGTGGGCCCACGAGATGATTGTGTGATGAATTGACACGACCTAACATTATAGTTCTTTCTGATCACAATGAACAGTAATTTATTTCAGGGGTAGACTGTCAACTGCTAAATATTGTGCAAAGCATTTGCCTTCAACAACTGGAATCTTCACTGTCCATAATGGCAAACTTGTCTTTCAAAGGCTCTCTAATGATCATTCACCAGGTTCTTTTTACTTCTATCTTAAATCTTTTTTATTCATTTGTACTTGTAATTGATAAAAGTACACATCATTTTATGGGATAAAACCGTGAATGTTTTGATTGAGTTGGTTCTTTAATATGATATCAAATATTGGAAATACTTTATATGTGAGATAAAATCTCCTATCGATAAAATGGTAGGGTGTGGACGTGCATATATATTAGGTGAACTAATTCTTCTACTACCATATGGTTTTGGGAAACAATCAACCTCACCATGTGTATGTGCAAGTCAACGCTCTTGACCCATGGGTTTGTGAAGCCGAGCCCACAAGTGTATTGCGTCCACACAAGTGGGCCACGGTGAGATTATGTGACGAATTGTCATGGCCTATCATATATAGTATCAGAGCCCAAGGTGGTTTCTGGTGTGATGTGGCTCACATGTGAGAGGAGAATTTGAAATACTTCATATGTGAGATAAGATCTTACTTCGATAAAATAGTAGGGTGTAGACTTGCATATATATTAGGTGAGCTAATCCTCTTGTTACCATATGGTTTTGAGAAACAATGAACATCACCAAATGTACGTCCAAGTCAACGCTCTTGACCCATGGGTTTGTGAGCTCGAGTCCACGGGTGCTCACAAACCCACGAGTGTCCCATTTCTAAACGAGTGGCCCAAGGTGAAATTATATGACGAATAATCATAGCCTTTCATGAGATGCCTAGTTATAACTTACAACTTCGAATCTTATCCACCAATTATCCGTAGAGATTCTCTAGACTATCGACTTATTAAAAAGTATGATACATCAGACACCACGGTGTCGATATGAATCTACAACCATCAACTTAATCTGTAGATTGAGTCGGTTCCTTGACATTAACACGCTAAAACATGCAATTTTCTATGTAATTCATGCTAGGTCTTCTAAAAGATCAAAGTCCAAGCTTCAACAAACCAAAGTTTCATGATTCAGAAAACCCAAAACAGAAGCATCAGCCTTCAGAATCAGGATCAACAGAAAACAGGGATTCTGATCAACATACTAAAAAAGAAGCTAATTCTCTAAGAACATCATCAAGTTTCAGCAATACAGAAAGCACTACAGAGCAAAAACCTGGTTGGCCATTACTCAGAAGATCAAGCCTTCCAACACAAAAGGCCTTAGACTCTAGAAAAATGTCTGTAGTTCAATGGGTTATGAGCTTTCCTGATCGATCACCGCCCGGAACACCACAAAGTGTTAGGAGTAGTAATGGTGATTCTGATTCTAGTAATGGTAGTAATGGTGTTTTTAGTAGTAAAAGTAGTCATTCTTTGTTGGGTGAGTTGGAAGATCAAGAATCAGGGATTCCATTTGAATTCAGTTTTTTGGATTTCACTTGGTTTAGCTATGAGGTTTTGAGGAATGCCACATCCAGCTTTTCTTCAGGTTAGTTTATCACAATCTTATATACTCTTAACAATCTATATCTACGCCAAGGAACGAACTAAACCAAAAACTTAAACTTGATGATTGAGGCTTCAAGATATGTTATATACACTTAACAGTCTGCACTTTGTGAGTCTCCAAGTGTATGTTTTTGTGGTGTACCATATGGTAGAAACTAAGCGTATATATGTTGGTGTATGCAGAGAACATTATAGGTAAAGGTGGATGTAGTCGCGTTTATAAGGGTACATTTCTTGATGGTAAAGAAGTGGCTGTGAAAGTTCTAAAATCTTCAAAACAAGCATGGAAAGATTTCTCACTAGAAGTTAATATTATGTCTTCTTTAAGACACAAAAACATAACACCTTTGCTTGGTGTTTGTGTTGACAATAGTGAGTTCATTTCTGTTTATGAGTTCATGTCTAGGGGCAGCTTAGAAGATAACTTACATGGTAAGCAAGTTATATCTGCATTATTTTGATTGTTAGTCCCCCTGTTTCATTGTGTTTGCAATACTTAACACAAAAAAACCGCACATTGTAACAGTTGAGAACAAAGAAAAAAAGGGACTATCATGGAGTGCAAGGTTTAAAGTAGCAATTGGAATAGCGGAGGCCCTTGTTTATTTGCATCATGGAAGTTCAAAGCCTGTTATTCATCGAGACATCAAAACTTCTAATATTCTTTTGTCTGATAATTTTGAACCTCAGGTATATATAACTATCTTCCAAAAATCTTTGCATTCACATAGAACATAGTAACAAGTTACCAACATTGAAAAAATTGGTTAAGGAACTATTCCACCAACTAACAACTTTATTGAGCTGATCCAATATACATTTATTGTTTTAAAATGATCACTTATAATTTCAAAGTAATACTGAAAATTTAATAGTGATCATCACTAACAATCTTATATATAGTGATCAATTATAGTACTTTGAGGCCTCTTTAGATTAATTAATTGAGTAATTTGGGTGTAGTTATCAGATTTTGGGCTAGCAATATGGGGTCGAAATTCATCAAGTAATGAGAGGTACACAGATGTAGTGGGCACATTTGGATACCTAGCACCAGAGTATTTCATGTACGGCAAGGTCACCCACAAAGTAGATGTCTACTCCTTTGGTGTTGTCCTTCTTGAATTATTAACCGGAAGAAAACCCATTGATTCCCAATCCCAACAGAGCTTAGTCATTTGGGTAACTTCTTCTATTCTTCTACTGCTTAATTTTTTACTCTCTCCTATTTATAGAGAATGAGACATTTGGATTTTGCACTAAAACCAAGGAGGGATGAGGGACCACATAAAAGTGAGTGGAAAACCCTCTTTTTCCATAAAGGGTATTGATATTTATGTGTTGTTAAGTTGTTGTATTAAGGGTAAAAGGGTAAAAAAAATGACAAAAAATAGAAATGAGACATTTTCAGTGAATTGACCCAATAAGAAAATGTCTCATTCTCTGTGAATAGAAGATAGTATTAATTACTTTGTATTTACAAAAAAAATGAAGAAAAAAAAAAAGCTTTTCTCAATGAAATATTTAAAAAGTAAGCGTTAAGTAAAAATATTTTGCAAAATAAGCGTCTTTTATCTGAGCCAGAGAAATGATATTGTTTGTTGTTACTAACAGCAGACAATTATTGAACTGAGTTAAAAAGTCATCCAAATAACCGCTTGTTGTTACTAACAGGGGGCGATTATTGAGCTAATTTTTGACTCTTTTTAATAATCACACGCTGTTACTAACAACAAGCGATTGTTAGGATGACTTTAAACTCAGTTTACTAATCGTCAGCTATTAGAAATAGTCAACAACGTCATTCCTCATGCTCGAACTAGGAAACGCTTATTTGAGAAAATTTCTCATTTTGTAGCTCTTTATATACACACGTACAACAACTTATAAGTTTATGGTGTGCGAATTGAAAAATGCAGGCAAAACCAATGTTACAAAGTGGTAAAATAATCAAAAGAATTATAGATCCTTGTTTGGAAGGAAGTGTAGATGAGACCCAAATGCAAAGAATGATCCTTGCAGCTACCCTTTGCTTGACAAGGGCAACTAGTCTTCGGCCTAACATGGACCGGGTATGTTTTTTAGGACTTTTAAAATTCATCATATTACTTCGCCTAATTAATTTCATGTATGTGTACAATGGGTATGATGATGATGATGGCACATCTTTTTATTAATACAATAAATTCTTATTTCTTTTGTTGAAATTTGTGTTTCTAGATTCTAAAACTTTTGAAAGGTGAAGAAAGTATAGAAACATGGGCTAACTTTGGAGTTTATGATGAGAAACAAGAAGATCAAGATGAAAACTCAGACGAGTTTTACCAAAACTCGAGTGCTGGTAAATCACACTTAAATCTCGCACTTCTCGACATTGAAGAAGATTTTACATCGTATAGTAGTGATGAAAGGAGCACTAGCCCTCGTATTCTGGGAGATTTTCTTAGTACAAGGTGTAGGAGATCTTGCAATTTTGATTAATTTAGCTTAACTATTTGATGTGAAGAAAAAAACTTTATCTTTTTTTGGATTTTGATTTTAAGTTAGATAATTATGTGTATATGTTTAAAGAAATTAATAGGTATACATAAACATATGATTTGCACCCTTGTAAATGTGGTGGTTTTGATAAGTGTAAACTATGTTTGCACCTTGTTGATTATATGACTCAATAATCACATCTCTTTTATTTTGATATGTGAGAATTGTAGTGTAGGATTGGAGGTAGGACCCTTGTTTCTTCCCTTGATATATACTATTTTCTATTTAACCCATTAGTCCCATTTGATTTTTCACACTAGTCGTGACAACATTTTAACCTTTAATATCTCAAATTGTTTTTAGTTAAAAATTATAAAAAGTAGAAATTAATAATCTTTGTATTGAAACAAATCAAACAAGATCCTACATGACTATATTTTAACTTATAAGAATAAGAATAAAATACAAATTAAGAGTGATAAGTGAATAGTGAAAAAAAATCAATGAGACTAATAGGTGGAATAGGAGGGAGTATATCATATGTTTGTTTCCCTGCCGTAATAGATAAATAGACATTTATTAGAGTGTTGAGAGCGACATCAAAATTAGCGTTTAGTGAGAGGTAATTGCTTAATTTGAAATTGAGATTATGAAACTTTTTTTTGAGTATGGGGTTTTCGAAGTTTTATATTGAAAAATCTTATAAGAATTTTCATTTTGGCTTGTGATAACCAAAGATGAGATTATTCTGGATCAATATAGGTTGGAGAAGGCAGCGTTAGGTAAGCTAACTATGTCGAAGGAAAAGTCAATTAGATGGACCTCAAAGTCTTGCTTTAATACAATTGAATCTCTCCAATGAGTTGCTTAGAAGCATGGTATAGGAGATAATAATGAAGGGGCTATGGATGAAGCATGAATCTCTTTAGACGATGAAATTGATCACAAACTGTTTGTCATTAAAAATAAGCTTAATAGTCTCTGACTTGAGAAAGGTAAAGCTCTACAATCGCAACTTGATAAATTTGATTTAACTGTTATGAATTTACAAAATATCAATGTTAGATTAATTTTGTCATGATGTTTTGATTATTAAGTGTTGTATTCATTGCCCAAGAACTCCACTTTAGACACTTTTTGCATAGAAAATGTAGGTGATTACTCTTGATGATGTCTAAGGGTATTTGGTTTAGAATGGAATTGATAGAAAATCAATCAATTAGGAATGAGGAACTTTCTCAAAGTGGAAAAGGTACATTTGCTAGGGGTAGACCAAAGGTAAAACATGGTGGAAAATGAATTTGAAACATTTTTAGGTCAAAGTCTAGACATAAAAATATCATGTGTTACAATTGTCAAAAGAAGGGTCATCTTTGGAAGAATTATCCGAAGAAGGGAAAGAACAAGGCCGGCGAGGGGATTGCTAGTATTCTTCTTCGTTCATAGAATGATGATAACACTTCTAGCGCTTGAATCACATGCAAATACTCATTACGGATGGCAAAATGGGTGGGATAAAATTTTCGTAGCCATACGTGCTTGCGTGGGCACACATTCAAACCATCACCACCTACTATGGCCAACTGGGTCTACCCATCATGGGTATAAGCACCTTACATGCTCCATATATTCACCCATGTTCGTGTTATATAAGCTTCATAAGATCCTTACAAATTTAAATGACAAATCATGTAATGTAATAAGATTGAATTAAAACTTTTGGATCAATAATTCATCATATCTTAATTTGTAAACTAATAATTAGCATTAAAAATGCAGATAACATTTTTCCGTAGCTCAAAAAACATAAAGTACTTTTAATTTGAGCATTCTAGAAATTTTGATATCCTTAATCTTTTATCAATAGTTTTTAATGAGAATATACAAAGTTAATATAAAGTAGTATATTTTAGATATGGGGTGGCCAACTATGGGAACTAGTTGAGTGTGTATGGGGTGGGAGGGTGGATACATGGCGAGTAAGACCTCCTATCCACTACTCATGACAAGTAATGCTTTTTATACCCATATCCATCCACTAACTATCAAATTCATACACATACTTATTTGCCAAATGGATCATGTGTTATGCGACCAGTGTTTATAGGCCTCCAATCTCTACCCTTTAATGCAACTAAAGGACTTAGAAAGAGAGATCCCCTTTCCCCACACTTATTTGCCATTGACTTGAAGTACTAATCTAGATAGATAAAACCATTGTATAATACTCCCTCCGGTCCAGTTTACTTGTCCCATTTCCTTTTTTGGCAATTCCTCTTTACTTGTTCCATTTCCTTTTTTGGCTATTCTTTTTTTACCTAAATACCCCCACTTTTCCAATTCCTAATACTCCACTACCACCTATACAATTAATTTAATCACTTAAAATACCCAACTACCACCTTTTCCAATGGACCCCACTACTACCTTAAAATCCGTGTTTGGTCAAATGGGACTAGTAAACTGAATTGGAGGGAGTATGACTTTCAATTTCATCCAAGTGTAGTAGGCTCCAAATTACCCACTTTTTTTTTAATTCTCAAATTAGCTAGTGAATTTTTGTTCAAAGAATATTAAAGGGAAATCATATGACATTGCCGGTATAAAATTTCATAGGAAAAAAGTCATTAACAATTATAGGATGTGAGGGCTTCCTCTAACAAGACTGATACACCAAAAATTAGTCTACATAAACTAAATCTGATGATTAGTTATGAGAAGTGTGAAGTGAGCTTGATCCTCCATGAACTAAACTACTACTAATGTGATGTTGAATTTTGGTAAACAAACATTTTCAATACCAACATACATATGTAATTCAATTTAAATTAACTTTTTAACTAGAATAGGATTTCTTGGGGGTGCACATGCGTTGCATGCGCCCCATCAATTAATCTACATAAAAACCCCAACCCTAAAACAACTAACTTAATTTTGACATGAATCAAAACTAACGAGATTACCAATGAGTTAATGACAAGACCCCCAACATTAGTATAACTAAAATTGATTTAAACTCTCTTATGCTAATAAAAAAGTCAACTCACAAACTATTAAAGATCGAACGAGTTGAAACTTGTTCAACACTAAACTTCATTAAACCTAATATGGACTCCACTCGAAATTTTAGTAAGTTGAAATGAGCTTATTAATACTTATAAACTCGTGAGAAACTCAAAACTTAGTTTAAAAGGATAAATCTGCAACTATATTAATTTTTTTCTACAAAATAACATATGCTATAAGAAGATCAATAGAAATAACTCTCATAATAAACTTAAGATCAAGAAAAAGAAAACTCATTCTAATCGTTTGAAATAATTTAACTTCAACAAAAATATTACAAATTCAATTTAAAGCGAGTTCATTGAATAAGTAAACAAGTAGAATCAATTCGACTCTAGTTTTGCCCACTACAAATTGAGTCCTTTACTCAGAAATTAGTTTTATCTCCGAATCGTGTTCTTTTTAGAGGTATTCAAAATAGACCTGATGATCCGATAGACGCCCGACCTTATAACCAAACCTGATTTAACTCAATTTTAAAATGAATCTACAATTATGTAAAAACCAATGTGAACACAAAACCCGATTTTAAACCGATTCGAAACACCTGACCCGAAATCAATCCAATGACCCGAATGAACACCTATAGTTCTTTTGTAGTGGCTATTTAGCACCCTATCCAAGGGAACAAGTTAATGTAAAGACAAGGGTGTCCAATGAGTGTACAAAAGGTCACTTTCACACATGGCCATCAAGAAATATACTCCATATAAAAAGAAGAATGTAAAATAAGGAAGTCCATCCTTTTTCTCAAAATAAAGGTGTCCATCAATTGTGCCAAAAGTGTTTAATTGATGCATCCCATCATCATAAAGATTTTTGGAATACATTATTCAAATATTTCATCTAACTACAAACAAAAGGAGTCAAGCACCTTAAAGTTCTTCATCGAATTTTTACTTTTGGTAGCATCTACGAGATCGTGACTCCAACAAAATATTAACCCATGCGGGTGGGTTTTAGCAAACGGCTGATAGATGGTACATGATAAATGATTACAGTAATTGATTTGACTATTTGATTTTATTAATTGAGATGACCAGTTGGTTTCGAATCCGTTACTATAAGCAACATGTACACCTTATTCATAATAATAATAAGTTGTTTCAATTTTCAACTAGTTAATTTACCAAACATTATCATTAGTTGATTTGACTATCCAGCCCTGTGTTTATATTAAAATAAGCTAATAAGCTATATTATCAAACACTTCCTATAACTACAATTACACCATAACAAACAAAAGGGCCATAACTAATTTTTCTAACATTCAATATTTTTTATTCGTTTTTTCTTACATCAAGTCTTGTATGAGACCGTTTTAAGAAATGTACTTATATAACTAGTCAGTTCTCTAATTAATCACTTTAAAATTGTAAATAATAACTTAAATATTATAAATAATTATTTTAAGACTATAGAAAATAATCACTTTAGAACTGTAACTCTTCAAATGATCACTTAAAAATTATAAATGATTATTTTAAAATAGTAAATATACACTTCGTCAATCTAATAAAAAATCTTATGTAAAAGTGTCTCATCATGAAAATTTGTGTTATTCTCAAGAAATTTGACGATTTACATTTATAGTGGGCTTGGCATCCCCAAGTATTCAATTGTTTATTGAAATGATATTTGGCAAAAGTAGTTATCATAAATACTAACGATCAAAAAATGAGAAAATAATAAAGGGCGACCTTCATACCTTTGTCAAATACTCCCTCCATTTCAAAATTATTGTTCACTTTGGGTTGGACACGCATATTAAGAAAGTAGTTATTGATGTATTTTAAATGATTATAATAATTGTAAAGGTGATAATTGGGGTATTTAAGTGATTATAATAATTATAAAGGTGGTAGTTGAGATATTTTAAATAATATAAATGGGGGTATTATGGTCTTTACTTATGTGAACATAGTGTATTAAGATAAAAAATCTTTGCTAAAAATAGAAAGTGAATAATTTGGGTGAACTAACCAAAAAAGGAAAATGGACAATAAAAAAGAAATGGAAGGAGTATATTATTTTAGGGAAATTCCACATGGTAGCATCCAGTTTTGATGAATTGCCAGTGGTAGCACTTTTTTAAGAAAATTCCACATGGTAGCATCTAGTTTATGCACTATCTAATTGCCGTAGCATTTTCCGTTAAATTCTTGTTAAATTCCGTTAAGTTCATCATTCTGTAAGTTTTTTCCACATGGTAGCATCCAGTTTTTGTTAATTTACCATTTTAACTTTTAATTCACTATTCTAATGTTTAATTCACCGTTTAATTCATTAACGCTCATAAATGTTTAATAATTTTATTGAAAAATTATAAGAAACTATCTAATCGGGTCGAAACAAGAACTTATTCGCCTATTTTTCGATACATAAACCGAAAAAGATATTTGACGTCATTTTTACCTGTCATAACGATTTCTTTTCAAAAAACGGACGTTGCAAATACCCTTATGGGATAACTCTTTTGAAAATCTGGTCGAAACAAGTACTTATACGCCTATTTTCCGATACGTAAACCGAAAATGATATTTGACGTCATTTTTACCCATCATAAGGATTTTTTTTGAAACAACGGACGTGGCTACTATCCTGAAGGGATAACTCTTTCGAAAATTCGATCGAAACAAGTACTTATTCGGAAGAGTACTTGTTTCGACCGATGAATTAAAAATTAAAATGGTGAATTAAATGTTAAAATTATTTTTCCGTATAATTATTCAACATTTATAAATTTTTTTAATAGAATTATTAAACATTTATGAGCATTAAGGTGTTCAAAACAGACCCGATGACCCGATAGACACCCGACTTTATAACCGAACCCGATTTGACCCGACATTATGTAAAAACCAATGCGAACAAAAAACCCGATTTGGAACCGACCTGAAACACCTGAACCCAAATCAACCCGATGACCCGAATGAACACCTCGCCCGTTAATGAATTAAACAATAAACTGGTAAATTAACAAAAACTGGATGCTACCATGCGGAAAAAAACTTACAAAATGATGAATTTAACGGAATTTAACAAGAACTTAACGGAAAATGCTACGGCAATTAGATAGTGCATAAACTGAATGCTACCATGTGGAATTTTCTTAAAAAAGTGTTACCATTGGTATTTCATTAAAACTTGATGCTATCATGTGGAATTTCCCATTATTTTATTAAGCTTATGAGGAATTATATGTCAATTTATTTTCCTAAACAAATTTAAAGCAAAATTAGGTTGATATATAAAAAATCTTATAACATCAATTCTTTATACCTAAATAACAATCTCGAAGAGATAAATTGTTTCAAAAAAACTATTTGAATTAGGTTAAAATTAAAACCAAATATAGTAGTTTGAATCGACTCAAAATAAGCTTCATTCACTCATATATCGTTAGTTTGTTTTATACTATATATTCTAGGAAAGCATCAAAAATATGTTTTGGCATAATTTTAGGGCTATATTAGATTAAATATTTTAGTAAGTTTTATTATTATTATCCAAAGTAATTATTTCATTAAAATATATAGTAGTTATGTATTTTATTCATATATTTTTCTTGGACCATTCTTTTAAAATTTTATTTATATAGAACTCCATATCAAACTTTGTGTATTTTATGGTCTTCTAGACTAGTTATTTGTAAATATAGATAATTTTCATATGAATAATATATTGTAAAGTATTTGTTAAAACTATCAATTAATTGTCAGCTATTAAAATTGTGGTTTGAATGACACAACTTGGAAAAAATTAGTCGCATGAATTTGTGTAGTAAAATTTATTTTCATAAGAGAATTTTATTAAAATTTTGCAAATCGCCGCATTAAAAGTTAGGTTTATAGCATTTACAAAACAAACAAACAACTAAAAACAAATATAAATTCTTTCAAAAAAAATATATAAACAATTAGATACTACCGGCCTTTAACAATATCATTTATATTCCTTCAGTTCCTTAAATAAGTTCTCATTTGCCATTTATAGTGTTCTATTTGTTTTTCGCATAAAGAATCTTTTTGTTGATAATCACAAATTTTGAACACAGATAACCATGTTCATCCTCATTTTAATATTTTAATCATGCTTATAGTCTTCACTTATTTTACATTAACTTCAATGGCGTGGAGTTTTTGTGGCGTGAGTTTTTATGAACAGCAGAATCATTTGATTCGAAGCAAACACAGTAGCAATGGTTTGAAGTTTGAGAAATGATGAACAACAAAATTGAAGGAAGAAGAAGAAGAGTTTAGGAAAAAAGGAAGAAGGCGTGCGCTTATGAAAATTCGAAGCAAAAACAATAGCAATCGTATGAAGTTTGAGAAATTTCAAAGAAAGAAGAAGCAAAAACAGTAGAGAAGGCATGTGTTTGTGGTTTATGAAACAGTAGGTTTAGGAAAAAAGACGTTAAAAGGCGCATTTTTGAATTGGTCATTTGCTCCGATCAAAAGAAAAACTGCGGCAAATAGTCATTAGTTGATTTTCCAATGGATTATTTGTTGCGATCACACTAACAACCACAACAATTGTTCATAATATAATATATCAGCCATTTAAAAGATTTTATTTTTCTTGATTTCATAAACATTCATTTTGACAACCTCAATAGGGGGTGTTTGCCATGAGGGATTTGGGGTGAGGGAATGAGACTTAGTCTTAAAAACAAGTCTAAGTCTTTATTTGGTAAATGGGAATGGGTATAGGAAATGAGATTAAAATGGGAAAATCCCCAAGAAAAATGTTTTGGAGAGGGGATGTATTTGAGTTGAGACTTTCATTTTATGATTTCTTCCAAGTCTCTACCATGACAAATAAGGGATGAGATTTTTTAATCTTCAAGGTCTCAATTTAAAAGTCTCATATTAAAGCCTCACAAGTCACATTTTCTCGTGGTTTCAACTTAAATCAAATTGTGAACTAAATCTTATCTAAAACAAATACTTGTATCATTTTCAAAAGCCAAAATCCCAAGTTTGATGATCATCCTATAAATCAATCAACTTTTGAGTAGAGATAAGATTGCTTATAAATATGAATATGATTTGCAAATAGTGCCTCCAATTTAAAAAAGTAAAAAGTTAGTAACATTTGTTGGTGTGTTGCATGAAAACCAGAGAATCTCGCATGTGTTTTGACTTGTTTATGTCCATTGCCTTCACTTGTGCAACCTCCACTCGCTTATTTCGCCATTTATGCACTTAATCAAACCACCTATTGTCTCCCTTCTCTCCTAGGGTTTCCCTTTTCCCTCTTCTAATTTTTCTCCACATTTGATTTCTCCCATAATTAATCTCCCCTCTTGGCGAGAAGCCCAATTTCACCCAGAATTCTGAAGTCATTACCCTTTTGAACAGTAAGATTTTTGTAGGAAATTGGAAATTGGGTTATTTTATTTCATGTTTTTTGTACCTGGGTATTGTTTGAATTTCGTTGAAATTGATTTTTTATTGCAATTCTGGTATAGAGTTTGGTAATTTTTGTGGCAACATGTTTTTTATTTTATAATTCGACTCTTTGTGATTGTTGATGCTATACATGTATAGTTGGAATAAATAAGTTTAGATTCAGTTAAATCGTGATTTATGAATGATAAGTTTTACCAATTGCGTGAATTTGATTTTAGGATTTTGAGTTTTGAATGATATTGATGAGAATTTTTTTGAGAATCGTTGCTCAATTCGGATACTTTAGTAGGGATTTTTTTAATGCGTGTTCGTGTGTTTCTTATTGCTATTCATGTATGCTTGGGATAATTAAATTGGGTTGTATTTGATATATGAATACTGAATGTCTAATGTTAGTAATCGGTTGCATTTTATTCTAGGGTTTTCAATTAATTTCTTAGAGCTATTGCTCAATTTGGGTACTTTCTGGGGGTAATTTGATTAATAACTTAACAATTATTTCTTCTTCTAGGGTGGATTCGGTAACTTGGTTTAATGGAGGATAATAACCCGAATAATAGTAGTAATAGTAACCGAGTTCTGTTACCGGATGATGGTGAGCTTGAATTTTCAAACCAATTTTCCAGTGCAAACATTGGCGATATTCCCGGTTGTGGATCAATGGATAGTTTCTTTGAAGAACTACTGAAGGATAGTCAAACTTGTACTCATACCCACACTTGTAATCCCCCGGGGCCAGATTTCTCACATACACACACATGTTTTCATGTCCACACTAAAATCCTGCCACCCCCCAGTGAAGAAGAGAAAAGCGGCAACAATGATGATTCTGCTGAATCTGAAGAAATGAAAAGTAGGAAACGAGGGAGGGAGCGAGGTGGTAATAGAGAAGCCGTTCGTAAATACCGTCTGAAGAAGAAAGAACACGCAGCCTCTTTGGAAGGGGAAGTTGTGAAATTGAGGGCTATAAATCAGCAATTGCTAAAAAGGCTGCAAGGTCAGGCTGCTTTGGAGGCTGAGATTGCGAGGCTTAAGTGTCTCCTTGTTGACGTAAGGGGTAGAATTGAAGGGGAGATTGGCTCTTTTCCGTATCAAAGACCGATCAAAAGTGGTGATATGTATCACAACATGACAGGCTCTAGCTTGCCTGGTTCTTATATGATGCCATGCAATGCTCAGTGTGCCGATCAGCTTTACTGTCTCCATCCTGGCGTTGATGGAAAAGCAGTGGACGCTGGTGTCTTCAACGGTCAAGGTTTCAATGGTTGTGACTACGACAATTGCATGGGTGGTTTGACATCTGGAGCTAAGGACCATCTTGGTTGTGGCACAACAAATGTGACAACCACTGGTGCATCTTGTGGCAATACCAGAAGGAAAAGGTGATATGTTTGTGTCCTGTTCTTTTGTTATTTTTATTGCTCCATATATAACTTTTGCTTTTTAGTTATTCGATTGAAATGTTCTAATCTTGTTTCAGACTGGCTATACATGCTAAAAACTTTATTTTATTACATATGAAAGCCTTTACTAGTCCTGATATATTTATATCTTCTTGGTTTACGTTATTAGTTTTGCTACTTTCCTTGCCTTCTCTTGCTATTTGTCTTTCCTATAGCGTGTTTTAAGTCTTTTGTTTCCATTTGCTGGTCATTCTCTTGATAAGGGTATGGTGTACAATCATTCAACCCTTCCCATCCCCTAACATAATTTCTATGAACGAGATATGTTAGATGTGATTATGGAAGTCTTGGATGTAACTATTTCACTCTGAATTTGAGTCCATTTGTTAAAGTTTTTAATCAGGTTTTAAATTGGTACATGTACTATGCTTGGTGAATGGTGTTTGGTATTTGAATTGTCATTTTGATTTTTCTGTATCAGTTTAAGGACCCGGATCTCAAACTCAGTTGTTAAAGGAAAAGAAGTAAATTAATCTTACTATCTGTGCTGTTGAGTCCAGCTTTTCTTGTTTATATTGTACAGAGTATGAGCATTGTGATGCTGAGAGAATAAGATATGATAGGATGAGATGAAGGCAAATGCTAAAACAGTTTCGATTTTGGTGTTATTAGTAAAATTGTCTACTTGGCATGTCTAGGGTATGAATCTAGGTTGTTACTGTTAGTAGCAGCTTTGGGAGTCATAGGTGCTGATAGATAAGAATAAATAGAAGCGAATAATATGTGGAAATGATCATTGGGGGTGTATGTCTTAGTTGTAGATTATTATTGGTGCTGAATGATCAATGAAGTATAATTTTTGTGAAAGTTACTCGGTGGATTTGTTTTGGTTCATGTAGCTATAGACCCACAGCCCATCTTATTGGGATTCAAAGGGATCTTTGAGAGTGTGCGAGGTGATCGACCGCACAGGGCCCCCTCTTTCTCCCGTATATGAAAAAGTTAATCGAAAAAAGATATATGTTAAGTTTATTAATAAAATATTTTTATTTATTATACATAAGGTGCAAAATAAAAGTTTTGCACATGGCCCCCTAATTTAACAAGAGGGTTGTGTTGGGACTAAAGCTTTAACATTGTTGTTACGAACTCGCTATACTCTTGTCTACCTTATTATATCCTCTTGTCATAGGGTACTCACATTGACGCACAATTGAGTCAAAGGATTTTATTTGTTGTATATGAAGTAGATTGTGTAATATGTAACTGCAAAATTTCTTGTTTTTATTCGAATCATATATGCGACCACCTTATAGATTTCTATAAGCGTGCATCCTCATAGATTATATTTGTTTGATCCAATATGTTAGAATTGAGTAGGTTGGCTATATACGTCTCTTCATGTTTGTTATAATTTTCTTAATGGGCTGATACTAAAGCTTCCCATGAACGTACTACTTGAAGAAAAGGACATTCAGGAGGGGCGCTTGAGGAAAAGGTGAGAGGGAGAATGTGAACGAACCATGGTTTTATTGATCTAATTGAAACGGGGTTTGCTATCTGTTAAACTTGCTCTCACTCGCTTTAAGTAGTTATTTGTGTAGACCTGAGAAGGAAATTGATTTGGCAATTATATAGAGTTAATCAAAGAGGTCTTATCCGCTTACTGATTACGTTGGCTTTTAATATTCCATAGAAGTTGGTCTAGTCTAACGAATATTGATTGGCTGCATGCGGTATAATTTCCTTCTGACCAGACGATGTACTTGCTGATAATCTATTTTTTTTGTTATATATGTTGAAATCTCATTATCTCAACTCTTTTCACTGTGTAGCTAACCGCGTATCAAGTTGCAAGATAATTGGTATTGTCGATGCGATGGAGATATGAAGCTGGGTCAAATATCTACTGGATCTAGGCATCGATGACCCATGAAATGTCGTTAAGAACGCCCAGACTACTCAGCAGAAATATGTTTGTTTGGCTCAGTCTTCTGATAATTACATTGCAGCTTCGATTTGGATGTGGGGATTCCTTTCTCCTACTTTTCTGCATTATGTCATGCTGTTTTATCCACCAGTTTTTGTAATCCTAGAACATATATAAGTATTATTTTTAGGATATGTACATGCTGGTTCGTTGGTTTTTTCTTTCTTAAATGGCGAATCGTATGTAATTACCTTTGAGTGCAAGACTGCATTTTGGTACGAGGTTTCTCGAATCTTTTTAAGCTCTAAATAAACTATACAGTGCTGTAATTTATGTTTTTAATTAATTAATACATAAATCATAATTGGTTCTGAAATTGATTTTCATTGCATGTGTAATTGTCCTTATACAAATACGGGTATTATGCTGTGGATGATCTGAGCAATGATCCACTTATATCTGATCACAAATTCTTGTGAGAGACGGTCTTTTTGAGAGACTATGTCTAATGAACCGGCCATGAAGGAAAATGTAGAGTAAAAGTAGGTATTATTAAGTTATAATGGGTTGGGCCTGAGAGACATCTCTCGGTGAGACGGTCTCTCAGGAGACTGGCTGCTGTTTGACTTGTTTTGGCAAGATAAGTTGGATTATTTTCAAATTTCTATGAGCAGCAACTTTTTAATATAGGTATACTTTTAGGAAGTTGATATACTTTTGATACTTAAAATGAGGTGGATTATGTGACGTGAAATTTTTGTATGGATTAGTTAACTTGATTATGATATACTCAGAAGTAGATTATGTGACGAGAAATTTTTGTATGGATTAGTTAACTTGATTCACTCTATTTCGAGTTTGTCTAGGTAAATTACAGTTATTTGTTAACTTAATTTATTACTCTTATGTGGTATAATTTGATACGGGAGAGATTTTGGGACCTTTTATTATCTTTTTAGATTATATTTGTTTTTTTGTCTTTTTGTGGTGATTTATAAATCATCGTGATTGACTAGGAATTTCTACTCTATTTTTTGTCTTTCATCTTGACAGGCTCTAAATCAATTTGGAATTGTGGGTCTATTGAAGAGGCGGAAGCTCGAGCTATGTTTTGGGTGATTTTAATTGCGAAGGTGCATGGATGGATGGCACCATATTATACTCGGAGGCGATTGCAAGACCATTATTCACTCCATGAATGGTTTGGGCCGACATCTTTGATTGATAATTGTATTTCTCTTAGTGCTCATTTGGATTCCATTTCTTTTGATTTTTGTTATCGGGAGTGTAATGGGGTCGCTCATAGATTAGCACGTTGGGCAGTCATCGGAATTAGTAATGAGGTATGTGGACAAATGTTGGTCTGACTTGGCTTAAGGGCGCTTTGTACTCTGATTTGTCTCATGATAACTTTCTTTCAAAAAACAGGAAGTATTTTTACTTGACAAGTACAATCATTGAGAAATACTTGTCATTATAGTTGGTGCAAGCTAATATAGTGAGAACCAAGTCTATATAAAAACTTTTTACACCATACAAGTGACTGAATGCATAAGAAAGATATTAACATATAGTTTGAGGTTGTCTTGAACGGTAGTTTTTTTTTTCAGGAGAAAACAAGTTTGTATATAAACAAAGATTTGTATTTTCCAATCCCAACATGAAAAAGCCAATCAAATAATATTCGAATCAATCCTTTGTATTAAGATATGACTATTAACTAAGATTGTCAATCTTTATGTTCATCATCAATGTCACTTGAGAGTTAAAAAGACAAATTCTTTGTAGAAACAACTGAATCTAGACAGCCTAAGCATTACAAAAGAGTTGAGTAGGAAGCTCATTCAGCCGGTAAATCATCCTCATCACGGTATATACTCTCGCCCATTTGCCAAATCTGTAGTGTGTTGTCATCGGCCACGCTTGAAATCATCCAAGGCTCATTCTTGTTCCAACAGAAATCTGATATCCTAGCTTTATGTCCTCCATGAGAGAACAGCAGTTCTGCAGGCCCATCCAGTGCTTCTTCCGACTGCTCTTCGCCAACTCTATAAACCATTTTTCAATAACTAGCTGGGTTAAAGTTTGCCTCATTTTCAACCAAACTTGAAATCAAAAGCTGTAAACAATTTTCATGGATTTGGCCAAATGCTAGGACTAGGAGCCTTAAACAGAATATTGAACCAGAGGACATAGAAGGTGGATAGTACAATACATAAGGATTCTAGTCTTGGAAAAATATGAGTTACATGGAACGTGGCGTAACAAAATTTTGTCCCCAACACCACAGAGCACGACCCAACCGCTCAAGGCGATGTCCCGGGGTGGAAGACCTTTTTTAAAACGTGTTTTAGCCTTCATTTACAAATTAAACCAAAAAGAAGCGATGAAAAAATGACACGAAACATAGAAAATTTTTAAAATTCCACTAAAAAACAATTTCTTAAAGCAAAAAATCATTTTAATGTAATTTTGTTATCAAATATATTTTTTTATACATAATGTATCCCCTACTTAATCGTATACAAGTCAATCTAGGTTGCATTCTTCGTTCCCAATCCCGTTCTTCGTTTCAAACCGAATGTTGTTTCAGGTAACACTAACCTCAGGAAAGTATTTACGTTTCAGAAACCAATCCAAGAACATTGAAAACGATTTTTATATAAAATGATATTACTCTCAACATAATTTTTCCTGGCCTTAGAAAAACTTTAATAAACATGACCTCTCAACCAAAATTAACCTAAGCAGCTCCACACATTGAAGGATCACATGGTTACAGAATATTAAAGTAACACATAAAGTCATGTTAGCAGAAAATCTACCTGTTAAGGTCCCAAACCATCAGCCTTCTGTCATCAGAAGATGATGCCAACACAGTCTCATGATAGGGATCCCATTCAACCTGGAAAACCTCTTCTCTGCAAAAAAAGAAAAAAACATTACTCAATTAGTCAATCTGAAAGGAAAAAGGAAAACCGTCAGTGGGAAAGAGAGCATACGTGTGATTGCTCAAAATATGCAATGGTGTATCCAGTTTCCGGGTATCGAACAGTCCAACGGTGGTATCAGAAGAAGCTGTTGCCACAACCCATTCGTTGAATGAGTTGAAAGAAAGGTAATTGACCTGCAGAGAATCATGTGAGTTATCATATTTCATGGATGGTTTAAAATTTCAAGTGCATCATCAACTTGCATAAGTGGAGGGACTGTATGGAGGTTCAAATAGCTTGCACCACCAGCTTTACAGCTTACAACAGCCACAAACTATGGGTAAACACAGTCCGACAACAAAACAAACAACCACACTGCTATATTAAATGCTCCCACCAAATCTTTGAGTTCACCTTATTTCATCTCTACATGTGAAATCTTCATAATAATTTGAGGCAAAACTGAAAGTGACTAGAAGGGTAGAAACAAATGGATTAGAAGTATCTGACTCGAAATTTACCCGGTACCCGACCGCAAATTAGTGGGTTATAATTCTGAAATTCTGCTCCGTGGTTAAAAATGACCCAACTCGAAGAATGGAAATTGTTTTAGGCCAGGACCTACTACAACATAAAAGTATTATATATTTTTTGAAAAAAAAAATTGATAAAAAGCAAAAATAGTCAGCGACCCGTTGGTTAAACTAAACCAGTTCCAAACCACATATGATGACCCTACTTGAAATTGACCCGATCAAAACTGATCTGAGTTGAAACCCCTCGACCAACCATATTAACAGGTCTAATAAGAAGCATATTTAATGACAAATAAGACTTGCGCATTTATCAAGTCAAAACTTGAAAAATTACTTCATAAATTGGCATATGACAATCAATAGAACATATATTGGGATTTGTTATGATTTATGTAACCAGCCTTAGAAATTGAAACCAAGTGTTTGGCATGCTTGTTATACACTAATCATTTACACAGTCCATATGTGCATTTAAATTTCAATCGAATTCTACAATAGTTAAAGACATGGCATCAATTGCAAAGCTTTCAGGGTATGCATATACTTCTATTAATCATTTAATAACTAGAAAACATCACCAACATGAGAGAACCGAGATTCAACAAAACCAAAAGGCAGGAACAAGACTTAATAACATTGCATAATTATAAAAATCCCTTAGAAAAATATGATTATTAACAATTTCACTTCAAAAAATGAAGAATAATTGCAGCTGTGCACTGGATGTATAGACATAAACAAAGGCAATTGACAACTCTTTTTTATTGAAAGTTTTAGATACTTTACCTCCTTTTCATGAGCTATGACAGATTGTTGAGGCTTATCGGATCGCAAATCCCAAATCATCAACCTTCCATCATCACCAACAGATCCAAATAGATTTTCATTCTTAGTATGCCAAGCAACATCTTCAACATTGCTGTCATGGGCCTAACATATAGGCAGAAAAGAAATTTTACACTTCCATAAGAAAAACATAAATTCTTGTGAGAGACAGTCTCTTTGAGAGACCATCTCTAATTAGGTTGGCCCATTAGAGAAAATATAGAGTAAATATAGGCAATAAGCTTTAATGGATTGGTTCCGAGAGACGTCTCTCAGAATAACGGTCTCTCAGGAGACTGGCTGAAAGGCAAAAAATACAATCTCTTAGCAGTTGTTTGGTTAGAATAAACATTTTCCTAAAAAATTATTTCCCCCATTTTCCGTTATTTAGTTAAATAAGGGAATCAAAATGGAAAACTTAGTGGAAAGAATTTCAATTATATTGAAAAACATTCTATCCCAAATTAAGAGGAAACTAGATTCATCCTTACTTCCATCCCCAACACCTACATTTCTTCTAATACTTATCCATCAAACCAAAAAACAATTCACTTGCATTTTCCCAAAGATAAAGATTTTGTAGAAAACATTCTTCTGCTAAATCAAACACCCTTTAAATATGAGTGCTACCAAAAAATTTACTACAGCTGATGTTACCTTGTAAAGGCTCAATGAATCAAGAACTTTACTTTGAGGCATAGATGACACATCCCATACACAAATCTTACAATCATAAGAGCCACTTAACAAATAACCCTCCTTCAATTGATTCCAAGAAAGCCCATAACCTTCCTTCTCATGACCCTTTAATGTCAAATCAGGGCTACATTCATCCAAGCTTGTCCCCTTTGAAACATCAAAAACATACACCGCCACACCACTCGTTTTCGCCGCGACAAGATTCGGGTTTTGTACCATACCTCGAGCTCGGTTCACCTCACCATCAATACAAAACTTCTTCACAATCTCCACCTGTCAAACAAAAAAAAACCATAAAATTAAAATAAAAAAGAAAAAAAACACCACTCAAACATTTCAATAACTTTTAAGACCCGTTTGTTTTGCATATTTGAAATTTTAAGGCTAAAAATAAGTAATTAAATTATATCAATGGTAATTTAGAGTTGTAAACAGATATTTAAAGCCTGAGGCTCTATCGCCGGGCAGTTGCACATGCCAAGAACCAAGTACCAACCCACATTTGACATTTCATCGAACAATTAATATGCATGAATTACCATATCAAAAAACCCAGAACATTAAACAAAGATTTTTCCCCAAACATTTCATCGAACAATTAATATGCATGAACTACCATATCAAAAAACCCAGAACATTAAACAAAGATTTTTCCCCAAACATTTCATCGAACACTTTGTAAGCAAAATTGAATTACCTTGGGAAGAGAAGAACAAGGGGTGTTAATGTTTTTAGGTAAGTGAACATCGGCGACCATGAGATGGTTGGGAGCTTCATCAGTAGTGTGGGTTCCAAGGATGAGTTGATGAACATTGAGAGGTGAATCTGAGTTGCTTTGAGGTGTTGAAGGAAGCCATTGTACGGTGAGAGATGGCCATTCAAGGGTGTTACAAATGACAAGATCGTAAAGAATAGGTGTGTTTTTCTTCCATATTGTAAATTCCTCATCTAATTGTTCTTCCGCCATTTCCATTACTTCATCTTCCCCCATTTTTTGTTCTCTGTATCT
This sequence comes from Amaranthus palmeri, assembly GCA_019776075.1. Classification (NCBI taxonomy): domain Eukaryota; kingdom Viridiplantae; phylum Streptophyta; class Magnoliopsida; order Caryophyllales; family Amaranthaceae; genus Amaranthus; species Amaranthus palmeri. The sequence goes on from JAAKBH010000084.1 coordinate 329,708, forward strand.
TGTGTGGATTTACCCGCCAGAAGTGGAAGAAAGGGCTTGTTAGAGCAGTTTGGGTTTAAGGAGAGAAAAATAGGGTTTTCCCGCCAAAAAGACGTACGTTTTTATGGGCTTATGAGTCTAATGGGCCAATTTTGTATACTTAAAGTGAATATTTAAACACAAAAACTTGAGTGAGACCATCTCACTTGTAAGACGCGCTTTATTGGGGCGATTCAATTGTATATATATTTTTTTTTTGACCAATTTTACAAATTAAAATGTCAATATTAAAAGTTAAAAGACCAATTTGAAGACTTAAAAAAACAATTTCAAGGATTTAAAATTAACATTTTAAGTCATGAAATTTGACAATTTCAAGACTTAAAAGTTCAATTTCAATACTTAAAAAACCAATTTTAAGACTTTAAAGACCAATTGCTAGACTTAAAATTCTCATTTCAACTTTAAAGTAGGATAACTCGATCATTAATGTTGATATTAAAACTTTGAAATTGACCTTTTAAGTCTTAAAATTGGATTTTTAAGTCTTGAAATTGTCCTTTTAAGTCTTAAAATTAGTATGTCTGAATATTCTAAAAACTTATTAGGCCTAGGCCGACTGCATGGATAAGGCGGTCTAACATGAAAATTTCTGAATATTTAAACAGCATGTCTTTTATAAGACCGTTTCACATTGAGACAAACTAAAACAAGAAGCATATAAGCTAAATGTTTCTATTGTAGATTGACCCAAGTATGATGCATGTCTCACAATGAAACAATCTCCATACAAGAATTTGTGATATTTGAAATAAATAAGCTTAATTTTAAATAAATTAAAAAAATTAGTTTTAAATTAACTATCAAAATAAGTATTTTCGGGTCTGAAGCCTAAGGCTATGGCTTATTTGTTATTAGTAACATCGAAAAAAGAAAAAAAAAACATACAATTAAAAGTATTAGTTCGTTGATCATAACAGTGAACCAAGACTAGTGCTTTTAATTTCACTTTTTTATTTTAAAAATTATGAGTTTGTATTCCTGTTGTTTGTTACTATAATAGCGAAAATACAATAATTTTATTTTACTTTAAACATGTTATTTTTTTGTTCGCTGTTATTAGCAGCAAACAAACCTTGATCTTATACTCGGACACAGAGATGGTTACTTTGGGAATAACAAACATATGAATAACGAACAAATTTCTTTTAAAAGTTTAATTTAGTGCATAATCCAAGATAATGAACCCAATCAAGGATGATTTAGAGATGACAATGGATTCCAAACCCGACCCAGATGACCAGATATATGTAGATTTTGAATTCATATCAGGTCTGTAGATCCAAATCCGTTTTATTGAGTCTAGATTCCATTTTTGGACTTGATGTGTTCAAGAAGTAAAGTTTTTACCTCTGTTGTAACTTGTAGCCTTTGTTGCAACACATAAAACAAACTTGAAAGCTTCACCACTCCACATGTGCTTGAAGTTCCTCAAGTGTCTTCAATAGGGATGACAATGGGTATTGGACCCGACCCAGATCCGTGGATCCGTATTCGTTTTCACGGATCTGGGTCCTAAAAAATTAGACCTGCCGGATTCGGGTCGAATTCGGATCCGTTTAGGTTTCACGGTCCGGATCCGAATCTCAAAGTAAGGCCCGGATTCGGACCCGTGGACCCGAAGAACGCGTTTTTAATTTAATAGACATTAAATATAATTGGCTTAAATTGGGATTTGAGTTATTTAAAAGCCCAACATGTTTCTTGTTGCTTCTGTTGGGGTAGAGCGCCGTGGGGTCCTAAGTAGATTTTTTCCAAGGAATCCTTCAAGGAAGGAGATTTAGAGACTTCTAATTTTGGAGCAAAATCGGTTTGTTCTGGGTTCTCAATTCCCAAGCTTGGAACTACAAATACATCAGTATCCCATTCAACATGAAGATTGTTCCATGGAACAATGATGATCATCTATTTGCAAAATAAATGGGCGATTAAGCCCAATTTACACGCAGTTGATTAAGCAATTGAGAAATGAATTGAAAAAATTTGTTTCAAATATGCAGCCCCCCTTTGACCTTATATTCTGATTGCAAAATCAATTCTCATTTGCAATTATATTAAATATACTTTAATGTGTTTGTTGGGTATTTTCAAGATAATTTTAAGTTGTAAAATGTTATTTTGAGTGATCGATTGTGAAAGTATATATATTATTATCATTAGTCAATGAATATAGCTTTATGACAATCTAAACACGATCCAAATTAAAATTACAAAGAAAAACAAAAAATAAGTCAGACCCGTTTTGGACCCGGATCCGGTACCGGATCCACAGTATCCACGGATCCGGATATGGGTCTTGAAAAATTAGACCTGCGGATTCGGGTCCGAATCTGAGTCCTGCTCTTGAAAACGGATCTGGATCTGGGTCCACCTGGACCCGGTTCAGATCCGAGTATCCGACCCATTGCCATCCCTAGTCTTCAACATTACCTTAATGAACCTGCTGGTACAATCTCATCAAGTGCCTTGATTAAACACTTTTTTCTATCTGACATGCAAGTGTAACCCTCACCAATTTGAGTCCTTAAAGCATCTTTAAGATGAGTCAAAAACCATGCCCAAGTTTGGTGTCTTTAACATCAACAACAACCCATGCTAGGGGATAAATGTTATTATTCCCAATCTTACCCACTGTTGTGAGACAAATATCAGGGTATGCACTAGTTAAGTGACAACCGTCTAATCCTATGATGGGTCTACAGCCAGCTAATAAACCATCCAAGATAGGCTTTAAGCACATAAACAGTTTCTGGAACAAGGGTATTTCAAGTCCTGTCATTACCCTAAACAATGCAATGCTACAACGGTTGTATTTTAAAATAGTTGTTGCATAATCATATATCTTTTTGTATTGCTCAACACCATCACTATATAACATGGTTTTAGCTATAGCCTTAGCATACCAACATTATATGGTATCCTACAACTACCATAATCTTCCTTGACCTTTAACTGAAGTCTCTCAACTAATCCCATTCTAGATACCTTCTCCAAAGCTCAAGATAGATTAATGGCAAGAAAGTTGGACGTGATCTTCCTTGTATGGTGTTTGCTCCGACATTAATGTTCTAACCTACATGTCTTAGTCTGCACTTTGCGCTCTTCTCTTAATTCACTTACATGAATATTAAAATTACAACTCCGCTTGTCACATGTACACTTATTACTTACTTTTCACAATTATTTTTATTTCATGGGCACTTACACTAGTGGAAAAAACGTCATTGGCTGCGAGACATAGGCTGCGGTTTTAGTGTATACGCAGCCAATATATAAATTTAAAAAAAATAGAATAGGCTGCGGTTTTAATAGGTGACCGCATCAAATAAATGGAAAAAACTCATGGGCTGCGGTTTTATTTAAGGTCCACAGCCATTGTGAAGCCCAGCCCAATGACCTAAACCCTTATTTCCCTAACAAAAACCCTAGGAGTATTTTTTAACCGGCGCCTCTTTCCTAATTTCATTTACCTTCATCCTTCATCCTTAACAAAAACCCTAGGAGTATTAAAAAAGTGACGCCTCTTCCTAAAATCATTTCCTAATTTCATTTCCCTTCATCCTTCATCCTTAACCGGCGCCTCTTCTCCTTCATCCTTCATTTTCCTCTCTTTTTCATTCTCCCTCTACCGTCCCATTTTTGCTGCTCATCCTCTAATGGCGTCTGAGAGTTTGAGAGTTCGAGATCGAAGATTTGTGTTCTGAGAGTTCGAGTTCTCTGATGTGTGTAAATCTCTTTTATTTTGTTCTTTTTTTTTCATTGTAATTTGGTAAGATTTGGTTATATGTAATAGATCTAGATTTTATTTATTGTTTTTTGTTCATTGTTTTTTGTTTATTGTAATTTGTTCATTGTATTTTGGTAAAACTTGGTTATATGTAATAGATCTTGATTTCGTTTTTTGTTTCGAAATTTCTAGATTTGGTTCTGAGAGTTCATTGTAATTTCCAGATTTGTTTTTTGTTCTCTTGATTTTGTTTTTTGTTTCGAAATTTTGAAGTTTGGTAAAATTTCTTTGATCTGTGTAAAATTTGGTTAGTTTTCTAGGTTGTTCAAATTTTTGATGTTCAAGATCTTTTTGATGTTTCTCTTGATGTTCGAAATGTAAAATTTAGGGTTGTTTTTTCTGGGTTGTAATTTCTCTTGATGTTCGAAATTTAAAATTTTTTTTTGATGTTTTTTTATGTTTGATGTTCATCGTTTTTGTTCTTGTTCATTTTCAGTTTTTGATTTTTTTTTTATTTTGTAAATGACTAAAGGGTTGTGGTTGTAAATGTCCGCAGCCAATGGTTTTTTTTTTATTTTGAAAAATGACTAAAGGCTGCAGTTGTAATGTCCGCAGCCAATAATAAAATCTCATTTGCTGCTATTCCAAGGGCTGCGAGGTAAAATCACAGCCAATAACGGTCAAAAAACCGCAGCCATTGACGTTTTTTCCACTAGTGTTATCACATCTATCCACACATATAGCATCAAATCTTTTACTGTTGTTGTGTAAACTGTAAAGAAAAGAAATTATACTTGTTCTCTACAACTAGAGTTGTTCATGGGCGGGCTAACCGTTAGGCCCGCCCAATCCGGCTCGAAAAACGGGCGGGCATGGACAAAGTTTTTCAAAAAAATTTAAAGTTTGGACGGGTAATACCCGCCCGCCAAGATAAACGGGCGGGTAGCGACACCAAAAAATTACCCGCGGGTATGCCCGCCCGCCCGCTTAGTTTAATATATTATTTATTAAATAATTAATTTTATTAAATATTAAACTATTACTATGACATGACCCATACCCAACTTTAGTTTATTACTTTTCTATTAGCCTTAAGGTTTACTTCTTTTAGACTTTAATATTTTTAATTCTCAAAGCACTCAAGCAATCGACTATCAAAGTTCGAACAAGTAGCCGACTCCACCGTCTATATTCAATATTAATGTAATTTAACTATTTTGAGACTTTATATATATTTAGAGTATTTTAGATAATGTATTATATTTTTTTTCTTCTAAAACTTAACTTTATAATATATTTTATGTTTTAAATTTTTATATAAAAATACCCGCCTACCCGCGGGTCCCGCCCGCTTTAAAAATGGGCGGGTAGCGACAACAAAATATGCCCGCGAATGCGGGCGGGCTTTTGAATATTTCTGCCCGCGGGTAGAATTTTTAGGTGCTACCCGGTCCGCTACCCGCCCAAGCCCGCCCATGAACAGCTCTATCTACAACATGTTGCTACACAACTGCCCTTAGAATCTCAACATAAGGAAAAACTAAACAAGCCTTCAAGTTTATCCTCCTGCTAAAATCAGTGTCAGGGTTAAACACTTAACACTGGATATATTTTACCATCTTCCTCTACTTCTTAAAATTGTAGCTCATCAGATGTATAGTCTTGTTCTTCATTATCTGCATCCTTCTTTCCAAAATCCTTTTCCACATGTGAAAGTCAACCTCCACCTACAACCCTATTAATATCATCCAACACAATTTCCCAAACATGTTCTGAAAATAGATCTGCATCTATACTATCATCAAAGTCATCATCTTCAAGTTAAATTACAAAATCAATACCATAATCATCCTCAAACACCAATCTCCTTACCTTGGGCTTGACCTTAAACTTTTCTTTGCCCTTAACTACTTATGAAGATTTTACCACAACTAGAGGTTTTTTCTTTTTATCACATGGTTTTTTGTTTTTAGCAATTGTTTTTTTATGTTAAACAACTGGTTTTTATTCTTAGCAATAGGAAAAGGTGAAGGAAATGAAGTTTGTTCATTGATGTGTTGTCTTGTAGTAGGTGACGGTGGTATTGGACCAGGAGGGCAATGTTGGATCCGATAAAGGTGGTGGAGGAATAGTAGCTGATAATGCTGGTGATGTTGCTTTACAAGTTGAAAGGGGAGTTAAAATAGTGGCTAATGAGACTGTTGTGGAAAGATAAGGGTGGTATTTTAACTGTTGTCTCCTTTTGTAGAGGTGTAGCACCTTTCTTTGCAACATGCTTTACTCTAGGTGTGGTCATAGGTTGAGGTGGTGGAGAAGGAGGTTGTGGGAGATGGACTAACTTTCTTTTGATGGGAAGTTTCTGCCTAGGGATTGAATGGGGATTAAATTGAGTTGGATTAGATCTAGGTGGTTGAGAGACAGCAAGTAGGGGATGTTTAATACCTCTAACACCTCACAATCAGGTATGAGGTATTGTGTAGAGGGAGTGTTTCAAGATGGACTATTTACTTGGGGTCTACTAAGAGAATCCTTAAAAGATGTGATCAAATTACCTAAAGTAATAAAACCATATAAAGTAGAAACCCTAACTATTTCAATGAAAGAATTTAACTTCTAAAATTTCAAAAATCAAAATTTAGCAACCAAAGAACCCTAAATGTCAAAATTATAGGAGAATCAACTATTAAATATCAATATTTGACCGATAAAACAAGAAAAAAATAGGAGAACTTACCTTTCTTGAAGCTTCGCGATGACGGAAGAAGGAAGCACTACAAAAAATTTGCAAAGTTCCGACCAAAACCCACCGACTAACCACTTTTAGTCGGAATTTCCGACTAAATTCCGACTATTTTTCTGACCAAACCATGTTAGTCGGAATATCCGACTAAATTCCGACTAAATGTGTTTTGGTCGTAATTTTAATTTAAAAAAAATTAAAAAAAAACATTAATTATTACCGACCAACCACCGACCAACATTTAGTCGGAAAATTTTCCGACCATTTTCCGACCAAAAGTTGGTCGGTAGTTGGTAGGTGGTCATTTTCATTTTTTTTGATTTTTTTGATTGACCAAATATAGATATAAGTTGAAAAAAATTGGATATAGAATACAAAAGTTGTTGTGGTGTAGTGGTTACTACAATGGTTTGCCAACCAAAGGTCCTTTGTTCAATTTAAGCTAACAACATATTTTGTTATTTTATTAAAATTTTGTTTTATACTAATAGTTTTGCATTATTAATTTATTTTTTGTCTTACTAGTTTAATTTGTCGGTACTCGAAAAGTTTAATTTGCATTATTAATATATTAATAATAATAATAATAATAATAATAATAATAATAATAATAATAATATACTAATACGACTAATAATAATATTTAATACGACTAAATAACTAATAAAGTACTAATAATGCACTAATATAACTAATACGACTAAATAACTAATAAAGTACTAATAATCTATTAATACGAGTAGTTATGTACTCATACAACTAATATTGTACCAATGAAACACTACAAAAAAAATGCAACTTACCGACCAAAAAAGTACCGACTAACAAGAACAGTCGGAAATTCCGACTGTCTCCCAACTTTTTTCTTATTAATTTCCATTTGTCATTTTTTTTAGAATTTTATTTATTTATTTTGATTATTAATAACTCTACTTATTTTATTTGATTAAAATGCACAACTTTTATTTTTCAACTAGTTATACTAGTTTAATTTGTCGGAACTCGAAAAGTATACGATGATGATGATGATGATAATAATAATAATAATAATAATAATAATAATAATAATTAATAACAATGATATACTAATACAACTAATAATAACTAATACCACTAATACGACTAAATGACTAATAAAGTATTAATAATGCACTACTACAACTAAATACTATACTAATACGACTAATAGTACACTAATACGACTAATACTAATAACAATATACTAATACAACTAATACGAGTAATAATATACGAAGAATGCACTAATGAACTAATACGAGTAATATCATAATAATACTAATACGACTAATAATAAACCAATTCGAGTAATAACAATAATAATAATAAATACTTATAATAATAATAATAATAATAATAATAATAATAATAATAATAATAATAATAATAATAATAATAATAATAATAATAATAATAATAATAATAATCATCGATTAACACTAAAGAGGGATTCATTTGTTAAATTTGTTAACAACCGAATAAAAATCATCAAGTCCCTTGTGCTCCAGTGGTTGAGGTATCACTCCTTGGTTCAAGAGGTCTCAAGGGTTCAAGTCTCTTCAGAAGCATTGTGGTGGTATTATGGCTGCTGTGTGGGATCGCCAAGTGGGCGCCAAGTGTGTGCTAGGTAGGCGGCCAAGTAAGCATTACGTGGCACAATTTTTTCTTTTTTTTCATTTTTTTTCCGACCAACCAGGTGGTCGGAATATGGTCGGAAATTTGGTCGGAAATTTTAATTATTTTTTTTTTTTTTTTTTGTCATTTTGGGTTGAATTCTGAAATAGCACTTAGCGACTAAATTCCGACTAAAAGGGTAGTCGGAAATTTCCGACTAATTTTCGACTAAGCAGGTTAGTCGGAAATTTCCCGACTGTTTTCCTACTAAAATGACTTAGCGACCAATCTGAACCGACTAACCGTAAATAGTCGGAATTTAGTCGGTATAGCTCTATACCGACTAAATTCCGACTATTTCGGGTAGTCGGAAACTTGCATTTTTTTTGTAGTGAAGACTGGTATTTTTTTTTTAAATGTTGATGGTGACAGAATAAGAAGGGGTAAAATGGAAGGAAATTAATTTAAGGCAATTAACAGTAAATGTTAATTGCAGGTGGTAGTTGGTTAGGTTAAATGTTAACCTACACAAGCCAAGTAAATGGAAATAGGGGAAGTTAAAGGTAATAATTGAAGTCAAATTGTACGGAATCGGTCACTTGGCTTGAATAGTAGTCAAAATGATTCTTTAAAGACTGTAATTCGGTAAAAAAATTAAACATTAAGGTTGTAATTCACAATTAATTCTTATACTTGTTTTATTCCTTTGATTTTTACGTAGTAACTACCTAGGTCTTTCCCTTTGAAAGAACATTTTCTTTTTATTTTTGTCACATCTCATTTAATGTTATTTTAAAATTCATGATCTCTTTACATCAACCAAATATCTTGTAAATCAATTTGTTTTTATTTTGTTTAAAGGGTTATAAAAAAATATAACTAGGAAATCGTTTAAAGTTTGATTCTCTATCTATGAGAAAGCCAATTGACGAAAAAGGTTAAGACATTTTATTATTATTATTATTATTATTATTATTATTATTATTATTATTATTATTATTATTATTATTATTATTATTATTATTATTATTATTAATAATAAAGTAATAATGATAGTTAAATATTACCTCTGTCCAAAATATTTGCAACTGTTTTCAACATATAACGCGAAAAAAATATTACAATCAATTGCGCGGGTTGCCTATATTCCACAAATAAGAGCACTCAATCATCTCAAATAACAAAATAATGTTTGATAACTTAAAACATTGGCTTTAGACATAGGAACAAAAATTGATCACACCAATCCACAATAAAAAAAATATAGTACAAATATGTCCAAATATAAACCTAATTACCAAAACCAACCAAAGAAAAAAGAGTCTTGTTCACATGCGTAATGTACTAGGAAAATTACTTGTCCTTTCACAATATATGAACAATCACATAATAGAACATGCATTAGTGTTCTCATCACTGAAAGCTGTGGTGTAGCGCACCTCAGTCGAGCTCATACGAGCCAACTGATTGACGCGAGGATCATTATAATCGTTCCTCACATACCCAGCCGGTGCTTTCCTGTCGTACACCCCTGGGGCGTAAGGGTGCGCTACCACATCGTATGGGACATAAGGCCAGAACTCTGCTCTCTTGCCTGTGCGATGCTTGACGCGAGCCAACACCTTTTTCGGCTCGACGTATCCTGTGACTGTAAGCTTGTGCTGCTTGGGCTCTATGTCGACTTGGGTTACTCCTTCCATCCCTTCTACTGCCCTCCTTACTTTTCTCTCGCATCCTTCACAGTCGATCTTCACCTTAATCTCTACCGTCTGTGATGGATTATAAACAAGCGAAAAAGAGGTACGATAGAGCTTTACGTTAATTGAGCCATTAAAAGAATAGACTATAACAATATATCAACATTCATATTAATTGATCCAGATCTCAATTATATCAACATTATATCAATTGAATAGTGTTAAATTAGGCAGAAGTTATTGTGAATGGCAGCATATTTATAGGAAAAAACGAGGTGTACACACTTCATAAGCCAATGAAGTATATTTCATCTCAAAACCATACGGGAATAAGAAGAATGGTTCCAATGACTTATAAAAGTGTGTACATCACCTTTTAATATGTCGATGTGGGATAAACCATCCCAACAAATAGGTCAAATAAAATTAAAGTACGAAAAATATAAAAAGATCAAATGTTGTTAAGTGAAAACAACGTTGCCAAAGCCTTAATCCCAATTCCCAACGCTTGGGGACTTCGGGTCAGTACATGAACAAAAACAATTCAACATGAGAGATTGTCCGCAACAAATGAGGTGGAGTGAAAAGAAGTAAATAATGTCATAGCTGCTTCAAATAGATCCTTCAAAGCCTTCTCTTGATGCATTCTTGATTTCTTTTCATAGAATTTTAGGATCAACTTATAAAATGCAATGTAACCAGCGAAAAATTTTGACTACATACAAGCCTAACTGGAATTCTACTCGAACGATTACAAAAAGATCAGCAAAGTTATTTAGCAATTCAAATGTTTTTAAAACTAGACTTCAATCAGGGCCGGCCCTGGGTTTTTAGGGGCCCGGGGCGAAAGATTATTTATGGGCCCTTAAATTATTGTATACATAGAAAAGTTTAAACCTTAACACTAATTGAAAATTAAAATTTATATGAGGAGCCCTGGGCGTAGACACGCCTTGCCCTTGCTTAGGGGCGGCCTTGACTTCAATCATCAGAACTTATGAGAGGGAGAACACAAAAGCAAAAAGGCAAATTTGCACTCATGTTACATGAATTTTACTCTCAATGAGGCCTACACCTCCATTTTTCTTAAAAGCAAGGTAATAAAACGTTCGTTGGTTAGATTTTTTCTTGTATAATCTCCAATGAAATGCTTCGTCTGGAAAATTCTTCATCTATCAAGAGGGTAGTTCACTCATGAAATAGACGGTAAAAATTGATAAAATACAGTTCAATATAAGAAACATTCATTCTGTTGAAATGCCCATTGATACCCACATGTTGGTTGTCCCACATCGGAGAAAGAGAAGAGTATGCATCACTTTATATACTCAAGGAGTAACTCACTAACTCTTACTATTACCAATTGGTTTTAGTAGTGAACCTTCTTTGGGTTTATGAGTGGTCTACTTCTTCTCCTCTTTGTTTGGGTTGCCCATGCCCATTTTCTAAATTCTATCACATTCACTAGTCACGATTGTGGTAGAGGAACGATGATGTGGTAACGAGAGTGATGTGGTTATCGTAACGCCTAATTATCGGTTGAATCAAAAGAAATCCCTTGCAGCAAAACACGATTTTTTTGCACCTTTACAACGTGGGAAATAAGGGTTTGTTTTGAAAACCTTGATGCGATGCGATATGACATTGTTTTTGTTATGATATAGATTACTTGTTTAAAACACTTGTGTATTCTCATTATAGCATTATTCTCTTATCATTATTGAAAGTATCACAAGTTCACAACAACTCAGAGGGCTTCCAAAACGAAAAAAGTGATTTATACTATGTTTGGATAACATTATTGGAAGGAATGAAAGATAAAAGAAGGGGGACAAAAAAGGGAAGGGAGATGGGTGTTTTTCTTCCGAATCTTTCCAAAGTTCAAAGGATTTATTGTTTTAAACATGAAGGAGTTTCTCCCTGCATTTCCCACCCTTAATCTAATTATATCCAAATGAGGAGAACGTAATCCCTCTATTTCCGTACCCTCCTTCCCCTCCACACTGTTAAAGCATATATTGTGGGTACTTGGTACCAACATTTGTCTGTTTCATCTTGAAAAGTAAGTCTAAACCTTCATTCCATAAGGGCTAACTAGGTGATGACTGAACAATTAGGGTCAATGTCAAGGAACCAACTCAACCAAAAGCTTAAGTTGATGATTGAGGCCCCAGTGTATCTTATATATTCTAACATGCCCACTCACACAAGAGCCGCCCCAGTGTATCTTATATATTCTAACATGCCCACTCACACAAGAGCCCTTTGGGCTAGAAGTGTGGATGCAGCACAAGCCTTCCTCACACCTGAGGCTAAATATTTCAATTTCATCTCTTGTCATGTTAGCTTCTGATACCATGTCAAAAGAACAAACTCAACCAAAAAACTTAAGCTAATCGTTGAGGCGCTACTAAATGTTATATAATCTAACGGTCAACATATCTAAGCTTGAGGACCAGTATAACGAGTCATCCCAACTGAACTGAGTTGGGCAGCAACTGAGTTAACCGAGTCAACATCTTATTCTAAAGCTTATACATCAAATTGAGATCTCTTCAGTATATTCTCACCTACTATACTACAGTCTACAAGATCTCTGTATATTCAGTTCAACTAAGACCCAAATCCCAAAATAAATTTCCAACAAAAACCCCTTTTCAGCAACTTTTTATGCAGATTCCAAAACAACCCATTATCACTAACCTTGAATATACCCATTTTCTCACATTTTTAGTACTCAAATCTATGCTTACTCCTAATAAGTTTAGCATAAAATACTTGAAAGAACAAATTACAGGGTCAATACAACCATACAAGTTTATTACAGATATTAATGTGATTAAAAAACAAAAAGCAAAATCGCAATCGATGGTTTATCAAACCTGAAGCTGCTTGCGTTTCTTGTGGCTGTGACCATGGCCGCCAGAGCAATCAAACATGTCAGAAAGATGATCTATCACTCCCATTTTTTAATTTCACCCCCTTTAACAACAAAAATCAAGTAAAATGAATTATTAGGGAAAAAAGAGCTATTATAAAGCTGAAAAACTGATGATTTCAATAAAATATCTCACTTTGTTAGTTTTGGATATGACAACACTTAGTTTTTATATTTCTGTTTATTGCCAGCTCATAAATGGATATTAATCAAATCATTACAAAAATATACTTCTTCCGTTTCATAATACTTCCTCCGTTCTTATTTAGTTGCTACCGTTGCATGGGCACAAATATTAAGAAGTAACTGTGCAATGATAAGCAATAGGTGAAAAGTTGCTTTTTGGAATTTTTTAATATTATTTGTTGAAAAATGAAAAAGAAAAATAGGAGTAATTAGATACAGAGTAGGATAAAAGTAGGAGTAGGTATAACTTTAAATGATTGGTTTGTTACCAAATAAGGAAATGTAGCAAGTAATAAGAAATTTCCCAAAATGGAATATGTAGCAAGTATTATGGAACGGAGGAAGTATATGTTACCCAGTGTGATGCGACATATTATGTGGGAAAATGTCACAAATAATAACAAGTATAAATAACTTAAATAAAATTTTAAAATGTTTTTTTTATTAAATTACGCCACGTAAGAATAATTTATCAAATTAACATCTAAAAGTGATTTATCTAGACAAATTCATCATGATTAAAATGAGTTGTTTGTAAGAAAAAAATAATAGTACTTCCTCCGTTCCATAATACTTGCTACATTTCACTTTTTTACGCAATCCAATGCACAATTTTGATCATTAATATCTTAAACTACACTTATCTAAAAATTATAAAAATTTAATATTATGAAAGTATGCGATTAGACGATTCAAACAAGATCCCACTTGACTATATTTTTACTTACACATTAGTCGCAATATGTAAATTAAGCTTGAACGATGAATAATGCACAAAATGGATATGTAGCGAGTATTTTGGAACGGAGGAAGTAATAAATAAAGAGATTGAAATATGCTATAGAAATTAGAAGAGAGTTAAAAAAATGACATTTAAAAAGTGATGAATATATTTTTAGAAATAAAAAAAATTAAAACAAAAGAAATCTGCCAAACCAAAAAGTTATACTCCTTTCATTTTCAAATGTTGTTCTCAAATATAATTTATGAATTTTAATGCAAATTTAAATAGGATTTCTCATCAATCTGTATGGAAAAAACATATTCATGTTAAATCTTTATAAATTCGTCTCAAATCTCACTATATGTTTTAAATATTAACTTTTTAAAATTTTCAGAAATATACAATTAAAATTATTTAATATTTAAGTTTGCATTGAGATTTACTATATACTTACTTCACATTTTATTAGTTGCTATAGATAATGACATCTTTTAAGGAGAAATATCACTATTTATAGCAATTATTAAAAATCAGAAGGAGTAGATGATAAGGAGTATAAGGAGTAGTGGTTTTATGAGTGTTTTAAGTAGCTAGCTCCAACTCCATCGCTGTAAACACATTTATAAAGTGGTAATGGATTTCAGCCGTTGGATTGATTTGTCAATGGTTATGTATTTGACACGTGTAGCTGAGATGGATTCCGAGGTGTTTTTTTTGGAGTTACTGATGACTGTTATGGTGTGCCACCGACCCTACCTTTCTTCTTGAGGCCCACGACGTTTGTCGCTATATAGGAAAGTTCATACTCCCTGTCCCTACCATTTTACCATTTTGTGACTTGTTTTTCTTTAGAGAGCGATATCTTCCTATACAATCTAAATGTCTCATTTAGTTTTTTTATACTTATTGAGGTAATATTTTAATCCAACTATCTCAAACTATTTTTAATTAAAAATTATAAAAATTTGATATTAATAATCCTTGTATTGAGACGAATCAAACAAGATCTTACATGACTATGTTTTAACTTATAAATTAAGAGTAAAATACAAATTAAGAGTGCTGAGTGAATAATGCAAAAATAATATAGGACATTTAGACTGTATAGAAGGTAGTATAACTTTGTAAACTTTTTTTTGACATATTTGTATAAATAAAAAAACTAAAATTTAGTGCATTAAGTATGTTTTAACAATTTTATCATATATTGATTTACTCCTTTTGTTTTTTTTGTTCTTCATATACTACCTCCGTTTATATTTATGTGCAACTTTTAGCCCAAGCACGGTTGCCAATGCAAAACTTTGTAGGGAGAAATTAGAGGAAGTAGGTATAGGTAATTAAGGGAAAGAAGGAGAGAGAAAATGATGGAAGTAGGGATAGGTAAGTAAGAGAAAGAAGGAGAGAGGAAGTAGGGATATGTAACTAAGGGAAAAGAAGGAGAGAGAAAATAATGTGATAGGTAATTAAAGGAGAGAGAAAATGATGGGATAGGTATTTAGATAGGTTATTTTTTACTAAAAAGGGAAAGAAAAAAATGAGTTGCACATAATTTTTAGCGGACAAAAATGGCAAAAGTTGCACATAAATATAAACGGAGGTAGTATTACTTTTTGCACAATTTTCAATGCGAATTTCATACCACAATATCTCTACATACATATAATAAAAATTAAAAAAAAATACATAATAGAAAAGTATGGATTAAGATAAATCTAACAAGATTTCACATGGATATAGTTTATCTTTTAAGTATGTGTCAAGACATTAAATAAATTTTTCTCTCCTTAAGGTTGAATATTCCAAATAACAAGAACATTATAGAACGGATGGAGTAATAAATAACATTATAAAGATTTTAAAATAATCGAAAAAAATAAAATAAAATATACGTTTTTCTAATACATTCAACGATTTATTTTGTATTTACTATGAAAAATAAGAAAACATTAAATGAACTAAGTTTAGCTTATACGTATTGTTTTAATTCAAAATTAACATATTTAATTAAATGGGTTATACAAGTTTTTTTTTAGGTATAAATTTTTTTTTTTTTTTTGCAGGTTTTTAGGTATAAATTATTGACTTAAATCTAAACCATTTAATAAACAGATCAAATCAGATCGATCCATTCAATTAATTGGGTCAAAAATCTCAACCCAAACCCATTTATTTCGGATTAGGTTCAGGTCGGATTAGTTGGTCAGTCAACTTTGTGTAGCCCTAATCTCATTAGGGCCAAAGCCACCCAAAATACCAAAAAAAGGATTATTTACCAACTACAGCCGCTAAGTTTATACAATTTTAAATAAACAGCCGCAAACTTTGTTTTTTACCAACTACAACCTCCAACTTAACAAACATGACATCGAGACAGCCAAAACACCCCATTTTAACTCCATTTTCTTACCTTTGTTTTGGCTGTCTCGATGTCATGTTTGTTAAGTTGGAGGTTGTAGTTGGTAAAAAACAAAGTTTGCAGCTGTTTATTTGAAATTGAGTAAACTTAGAGATTGTAGTTCGTAAATGATCCAAAATATACAAAATCTGAACAAGTAAAGGGGCCTATCAACAATTTATGGCCATCAAGAACTCCAAACATTGATGATTGATGGAATGATCAACAAACTCAATACCACAATCTCATTATCTATCACCCCAAAATGAGAGGTTCTCATAAACCTTTCTATACCACCAACAAAAATCCACTTAATCTTCAAAGAAAAACAAATATGCCACATACATCCAATCTCACTATATTACTCTACTTCATTATAAGATTACACATTTATTTATACACTATTAAATATCAAATGATTGTTCTGATAATCATTTTCTGAATATACAGACAAATCTTACCGTTGGTTGTGTTATAGCATGCCCATTTTCTATGTATAAATACTTCAAGAGTGAAGTTGCACACCAACTGTTTGTTAAATTGCGAAAACTAAAATTCTCATCAATAACTAACATGGCAAAGCCAGTTTCTATTGAATTGTATAATCCCAATGGAAAATACAGAGTTATTAGCACAAAACCCATGCCTGGTACTAGGTGGATCAATCTCTTGGTTGAACAAGATGTTAGACTTGAGGTAATCTTTTTTGGGAAATTTCACATAGCCGCATCATCGAGTTTTCATGAAATGCTAGTAATAACACTTTTTAACGAAAATTTCACATGGTAGCATTCAGTTTATCCACAAACTAATAGCCGTTGCATTTTTCGTTAAGTTTTTGTTAAAGTCCGTTAAATTCATCATTTTGTAAGTTTTTTTCCACATGGTAGCATCCAATTTTTGTTTAATTCACTATTTTAACATTATTCACTATTTTAGCATTTAATTCACCAATTTAACGTTTAATTGACTGTTTAATTCTTTAACGCCCATAAATATTGTAATAATTTTGTTTTCATTCAAAAATGACACGATTTATTTAGCAACATTAATATTACTTGTTTAAAAATAACACGATCTATTGTCATTTTAGCGACATTAATATGTATTATTTTTATACGAGTAATGTCGTAAATAAATATTTTAACATTAATGTCGCTAAAAATGACAATAGATCGTGTCATTTTTATACGAGTGATATTAATGTCACTAAATAACTCGTGTTATTTTTGAACGAAAACAAAATTATTATAATATTTATGGGCGTTAATGAATTAAACGTTAAATTGGTGAATTAAATGTTAAAATGAAGAATTAGATGTTAAAAATAGTGAATTAAAAAAAATTGGATGCTACCATGTGGAAAAAACCTACAAAATGATGAATTTAATGGAATTTAACAAGAACTTAATGGAAAATGCTACGACCATTAGTTTGTGTAAAAACTGGATGCTACTATGTAGAATTTTCTTAAAAAAGTACTATCATTGGCATTTTATTAAAATTCAATGCTACCATGTGGAATTTTCCATTTTTTTCTTTATTGTTTGAAATTTTTATTACCAACTCCTTATTTTGGTTTTTCTATCAAGGGTCAATCAATACAATCTCTTTGTTATGCTACTAAGCGTAAGGTCGTATACATTTGACCTTTTGAAGCCCGTGTTGGTAGGAGCCAACCCTTAATAACAATAGGAATAAGAGTATTGTTGTAGGAAAAATTGTTTGAAACTTGCTAGAAAAACTTAACTTTTGTGAGAAATTACCTAGATTAAATCTTTTTGTCAAAAAATACCTACTAACTGAACTGTCTATTTCTCTGTTAGTATTTCAAATTTAATAAAAAAATTAAAATTAAATAAAATCGGATGTTAGAATTCATAATCACGTGTTTTTCTTCCCCAAATCCATTTTAATGATTATAAAAACTTCAACACACCAATACACCATTTTAAAGGAGAAGAGAAGATAAAGAAAGAGTGTAATTATAAAAACTAGGGGTTCATAAATTATAAGTATTGAATGAAGAAGTTGTTGCTTAGGGTGACTTTTGTCGCGTGACCTGCACATGACAGAAAAAACGAAAAAAATGGACAGTTGTGTTAAAAGGTATTCTTTGACAAAAGAACTAAATTTTCTCGGTAGTTTTTGACAAGAAAATAAAATTATTTAAGTAGTTTTTCACGAGAGTGAGGTTTTTCTAGGTAGTTTTTAATAATTTCCCATTGTTGTATTGTTTCTCTATGATAATTTAGGTACCTAGTTTAAATTATTAGATAATGATTAATTAAAATTTTATGAATTCAGATTTGTACCGAGAAGAAAACCATCTTATCTATTGAGGATATTATTGCTTTGATTGGAAATAAGTGTGATGGGGTGATTGGACAGGTAAAATTTTCATCCCTTTGTTAGCATGTACTTCCTCCGTTCATTTTAGTTGCACTATTGGGTTTGACACAATATTTAAGGGTTGTCAAATCAGTATGGTAAAAAAAAGGATAATGTATGATTGATGGTGATATGTGGGGTAGAAATAAAAAAATTATTATAAATAGATAGTGATTATGACTTGTGGGTATATTAAATAAGGGATATTCCACGTGGTAACCCTGAGGTTTTGGGTTTTCCACGTGGTAACCAAAATTTTTAAAAAATCCATGCGGTAATCCTGAGGTTTATATAAATGTTCCATCATGACCTTTTTGCACATAAGAACGTTAGCAAACGTTAATTTTGAAGCTTTATGGTTGTTGTATGCATATTTATGCGACTCACCATTTCAAATGCCATTAGTTGGAACCTTTTTCCCCAAATAAATATAACCCTCAAATCTACCATTTATCATCCAAATCATATTTTCCCCCCTAAATCCAAAGATGGTAAAATTTGAGTTTATATTTTGGGAAAAATGGCTCAGACTGATGGCATTTATAATGGTGAGTCGCATATATAGACGTACAACAGCCTTAAAGCTTCGAAATTAATGCTTCATAACGTTTTGCTAACGTTTTATGTGCAAAAAGGTCATGGAGGAACAATTTGGTAAACCTCAGGGTTACCATGTGGATTTTTTAAAAGTTTTGGTTACCACGTGGAAAACCCCAAACCTCAGAATTACCACGTGGAATTTCCCATTAAATAATTAATGGGATGATGTATGATTGATAGTGATATGTGGTAGGAATAAAGTAAGGATAAAATAAGTAGATTATTTTTGCCAAAAATAGTAATATTGCAAGTAATATGAAACTTTCAAAAACGTAAATGTTGCAAGTAAAATGAAACGAAGGAAGTATGATACAATGTGATAAATTTAGTGGGTAATTGATGTTTAATTGATTTTTTTTTTGTTGGAACTATTGTGGTTGTAGTTAACTGAGGATTGGGGAGAGACTTTGTTCTCTGCATTGAGCAGGGCTGGTGGTAGAGCTTTCAGTAACATGGCTGTTGGTTACAATAATGTTGATGTTAATGCTGCCACTAAGTATGGTATTGCTGTTGGAAACACTCCTGTAAGATTTTAATTTTGATTAATTTAGTAATTTTGTTTTTTCATATTTGTACAACTAATAAGTTTTGTATGTTAACAAAATATAGTTTTTCATCACTCAAAAAAAAATTATAGCTTTTCACTATTGTAAAATAATGTTTGAAAGTGTAATGCCCGGGTTGAGATAAAAACAGATAACAAATTTAAAAGGATTGATAGTACTAGTGTGCGCACTGCTAGAGTATATAGCATATTCTGAAGCATCAACCATCAGCTTACCATCAGCTTAAACTGATGGTTGAGGCCCTAGGATATGTTATTTACTCTAACACGCACGAGTCAGAAGTGAGAGCGTAGAAAAGGCTTGTGTTAGTTTATGGGGTCAATCTACCACCCCATGGAAAATGTTCCGACTTCCGACCTTGTATGGAGACAGACAACTAAACAAGTAGTTCTACTTTTAACTACTAAGCTTGGTTCGTTTTATATGATTTATCAAAACTAACAGATTCTTTTAGACTTTATCTCTTAGACCTCGTATGGGTAGTGCCGTCGACCTCGTATGGTATAGAAAGACCTTGTTTGAAGATTGTTAAAGTAGAAGTATGTAAACGAGTATGTACTTTGTGCATAATATGTTGGTGAGACGTTTTGGTAAACTCTATTTTAGAAAATAACTTGGACCATTTACTAAAATATGTAATCTTGTCAGCATAATTTTTTCTATAATAATTAGAGATGTTCTTCTCAGAGAAGGTTTTTTTTAGAAATTCTGAATACCAAATTGATTATGTACTGTTCCGTTATTTTGTGATTGAAGTATTTTTTGTTTACTCATAAATAGTTCAAATTATAAGATTTCAATGGCTATGATTCTGATATAATTATGAAGAAACTGGTGTATTATGAAATGATTTGTTTACTGTCTTTTGTAGGGAGTCCTCACGGAGACTACAGCAGAACTAGCAGCTTCACTGTCCTTGGCAGCTTCGCGGAGGATTGTTGAAGCAGATGAGTTTATGAGGGCTGGTCTGTATGATGGGTGGCTTCCTCACTTGTAAGGCCTTTCTTGTCTCTTCACTTCATTTAAGTTCCAACTTACACGAGGAGTGAATTGCTATTGAGACTCTAAACACATTTCGTGACCAGGTTTGTTGGAAACTTGCTTAAAGGACAAACTGTTGGTGTGATTGGAGCTGGTCGTATTGGGTCTGCTTATGCCAGAATGATGGTAACAAACTAATGATAACCTAAAAGTTTGGGCTACGGCTTTGGAATTGTTGTTGGATAGAGCGTTGATTTATTGGCGCTTATAGTTGATATTTTTTTCTTGAGCCGAGAGACTCTTTGACCGCACTCTGCTTTATGGTATGAGTTGCCGTCTTTCTTCCCTCCCTAGACTCTAACCATAGTTTCTACGAGCGGAATATACTAGGTATGATGATGATGATGATGTTTGCACGAGTCATTTTTTACAAGCAGTATCAAAATTCGACTTGGTTATCTTTAACTAACCACTTGTACCGCTATTATTTTACTCAGGTTGAGGGATTTAAAATGAATCTCATTTACTTTGATCTGTATCAATCAACTCGCCTTGAAAAGTTTGTTACCGGTATATACTCCATTTGACAATAGTTTTATCGTACTTCTTGATTCACTAAGATGTTTTTACTTTTGAGTGATATTGCATGTATTATATTTTGTAGCTTACGGTGAATTTCTGAAGGCCAATGGTGAGCAACCTGTCACTTGGAAAAGAGCATCAAGTATGGATGAAGTACTTCAACAGGCTGATCTAGTAAGATTCCTTTCAACCTAGCATTTCAAGCATAGGTTTTTCATCGGGTTTTTCAACTTAACTGAGGTTCAAGGGATTGGGAAGTCAGAATCACTGCCACATGATCCACTAATGTACTTTCAAATCGCAAATCAAAAACAGGGAATTATGTTCAGTTTTGGGCTATTTTAGGGTCATTTTGAGCGAATCGCGAATTCAAAAGGCGAATTAAC
Organism: Amaranthus palmeri; assembly: GCA_019776075.1. NCBI lineage: Eukaryota > Viridiplantae > Streptophyta > Magnoliopsida > Caryophyllales > Amaranthaceae > Amaranthus > Amaranthus palmeri. The sequence goes on from JAAKBH010000084.1 coordinate 351,295, forward strand.
TGACGACTTATGTTACACTGGTCAATATTGTGTAACACATTAAATATCGATTGAGCCTTGCCGAGTGATGGTATCTAAAAGGACTTACGAAGAGGCATTTTGGGGGTTTGGTTATTGCGCCTTGAGGCATATGATGAGTCGCATAACTTGAATAAAACAGTTATTAATTTGGAGTTCCTCATGATAGAATCCTTTTGCAGATAAGTTTACACCCAGTATTGGATAAAACAACATATCATCTTGTCAACAAAGCGAGACTCTCAATGATGAAAAAGGTATTTCAAAGAATACTCCAAAGCACATAGTTACCTCAATTAGTAAGTTTGTTAATAAGGTGGCTAAAATTCATGTAAATTACATCAACAGGAAGCAATTCTCATTAACTGCAGTAGAGGTCCTGTCATTGATGAAGTAGCTCTTGTTGAACATTTGAAAGCAAACCCCATGTTTCGTGTTGGTCTTGATGTCTTTGAGGTATCCAATCTCGACTTTCATATATAACTACTTCAGATATTTGTTGCACATTTCAGAATTATACCAACGCTTGACTTCCATCTTATATAGGATGAGCCGCTCATGAAACCAGGTCTTGCAGACATGAAGAATGCGATTGTGGTACCACACATTGCATCAGCTTCTAAGGTACCTGATGGAATTGTTTTACCGCTCTTTACTTCTTTTGTTACCTCTGAGAACTTCTTAGTTCTAACGCTTAAACAATTAACATTTGTGCTCTCTCTTTGCAGTGGACACGTGAAGGAATGGCTACTCTGGCAGCTTTGAACGTCCTGGTATAACTATTAGCTATAGCATTGACCCGTATAAGAGGTGGTTAGTGGGTTGGGTTAGCCTTGGTCTTACAGAAACTAACCCTGTTAGGCTCGCTAGGTCTAGCTGGCCTGGACTAGGCGAGCTTCCGAGTGCCTCATGTTTCAAGGCTCTAACGGGTAATAAACGTCCTGGTAATAAACTACGCTAGGTGGGAGCCACTATTGGGGCAATGAAATGATGTTGTTCGAACTTTACTATCTTTATGAATATATAACATACTACAGACCAAAAATTTGGTGCTTCATAAACTAGTATTTTTGACAGGAATATGAGTTTGAAACCAATTTCTGATTTTCAGGGGAAGATTAAAGGATACCCTGTGTGGTCTGACCCGAATCGTGTTGAGCCATTCTTGAATGAGAACGCTCCTCCGCCTCAAGCTAGCCCGAGCATCGTCAATGCTAAAGCTTTAAGTAAGTTCATTCACATCATCTTTGTACACAATATACATGCATTTCCCTTTGCTGAGTATTGACTGAATATACACTTACTGTGCAGGTTTACCTATTTCAAAGATGTAGGAATTGAAGCTTGACATTTAGTAGAGTTTTGCTGCAATGGTTAAGTTTCAGTCTATGAGAATTTGATGGAAATATGTAACAAGTATAGTGTATATATTGACGTCATGTTGTATTTTCTTATACATTCATATAATGTTTTCATTTGAATCATATTTTCATTGAGAATCTGATCATGTCTCAGTTAGAGCATATACCACTTTCCTCAGGTAAGGTCTTAGATCCACCATTCCCTTAGTCCTCTTATTTTCTCAGCCTAAGTAGCTCGTATTGAAAGAGTACACGTATGTCTTTTCCCATTCGGCCACATTGAAAATGTGGCACATCTAGGTCGGGTTTCTCTGCAAAAGGTTTTTGTTCGATACAATTCTTCAAGTTAACCTATATTACCAGGATGTAGATCATCATCATCATCAATCCGATATCCCGCTCAGAAATAGGGTCTGGGTGAGGGAAGGTGACGAGCAATCCATATCCGTACTCCTTTAAGAGGGAATAGTAGTGGAAAGCGACCAATTTTACCCCCAGGATGTAGATCAATGTTTCAAGTTCTAATATGTATTTCGGAATTAAATTCGTCGATTTCAGAATTTTTAGGAGATGAAGAACAAAAACCAAGGTTGTGTTGACTTGCAAAAGATAGAGATATTTTATTTATTCACATGTGCACGATGTACATAGCTAAGGGGTCTACTACTACAACTAGTTTTTAATTTAAATCACCTTATTCAAACTATAGGAACAAAATACATGGATAATTATGTCTAAAATTACTGACAACTATAGTTGACTAGTATAAATACTCATGCAAATATTTTAAAAAATAACTTTAGAAAATAATGCAAGTATATATTTTTGTGATTAAATTTATCAAATACTTAATTTTTAAAACAAAAACTAAACAATGATTTTTTTAAAAAAGTATTTATCGAATACATCACTTTTCAATCAATTGAACGTATCAAATTTAGGTTAGGCATACAGAATTGCTATAATAAATTATAGAATTAATTGTGAATTACAACCTTGATGTTTTGTAGTTTTGCGAATTACAACCTCGATGTTTTTTCTTTTGCGAATTGCAGCCTCACATAGTTCAGTTTTGACCACCATTCAAGTCAGGTGACCGATTCCGTACAAAATGAATGGTTGACCAGCGATTTACCTTTGACTTTACTTTATTTGTGTTTTACTTTTTTGTGAGTTTTTTTTTCATTTAATTCTTCTTCCTCAATTACATACCTTTCTCTCTCCTTTTTTTCCAATTATCTTCATTTTCTTCTCCTTCTCTATGGTTACACATCAAAGCTTTCAGTTTTAGTTACTTTTTTTTCTCATTCAATTCCTTCTTTTAACATTTAACCCATCTTCATCAATTTAAGTTTCAATTTTTTTTATCATTTAATTTTTTTTGGGTAACCCTAAAACTTCAATTTTGCACTTACAAATGACAAATTTCATTAATGAAACCTCTCCAAGCCGCTAAATCCCTAAGGCCACGTACAGTATTAATCCTCTATTCATATAGATAGACATGTGAAAGCATTTGGTTGAGGCTGAGATTATAACTTCCGTCTGGATGTCAGTTTTATAAAATTTCCTTGTTGGTTGTGTTAACTCTTTATGTGTAGTTTGCAATGTGTGTCTGAGAAGAATGAACTGGAAAAACAAATAACAGGCTTTGCTTGTCCGAAGGAATACTATGTTTTCTCCCAGAATGATGCCTTAGTCAAACATGTACAGGAAGAGCTAAGGAATCTTGTGAGTGGAGATTCTTAATATTTCTAGAACGTTCTTTATTTATGCTTGTTTCTGCTAAGAAACGGTCGAATTTATGAAAAAGATTTTAGGTAGGAAGTACCTTCAAATTAAGGGAAGTGAGATGATCTGACCGCTGCGAGTGGCGTACCTGCAACCACAAAGACGACTAAACCGGGGGTTGATGTCTCGGGAAGCCCTCCGATGCTTAAGTCAGACCGGGAGTCATAAGTGTAATAAGTGTAAGTTTTTGTATAAGAGTAGAATTGTGTACCTTCTTCATGTAGATAAATGAAGTGTTATAGAAATATTGTGGAGGTAGTTACCTCATTTATGGTAATTTATGATGATCATGCTTGTGTAGATAGGAGTGGTGGGTAGTTGTTGGAAGTTGTAGCTTAGGGTTGACTTATATATTGACTTTGACCTTTGACCAGGGGTATTCTCGACAATGCAGGTATACAAGATATTTGACTCGTAACATTGGCCCCACGCATATAGGGGAAGAGATGACGACCAATTAGAGGAAACGATCTTGGTCTATATGCGTAAAGAAGTATTAGTCATACAGAGAAAATATCTCGGATTTTGGATTTGTCAACATTTGGATGTCTGGGAATTCGAAAGTCTCGATATTTGTGAGATCATATGTCTCGGGCAATAGGGGTCCGACTTATAGAAGTCTCGGACTAGGATCAAGACTTGGCTTGTTTTGGCCCCAACCCTTCAGGTTGGACCAATAGGAAGTCCGACTTAGAGAAGTCCTGGACTTTGAATCAAGACTTGGCTTGATTTTAGCCCCAACACTGTGTAGGGACAATAAGGAGTTCGACTTATAGAAGTCCCGGACTTTGAATCAAGACTTGGATTGATTTTAGCCCCAACACTCTGTAGGGCCAATAGGGAGTCCGACTTATAGAAGTCCCGGACTTTGAATCAAGACTTGACTTGATTTTAGCCCCAACACTCTATAGGGCTAATAAGGAGTCCGACTGATAGAAGTCCCGGACTTTGAATCAAGACTTGGCTAGATTTTGGCCCCAACACTCTGTAGGGCCAATAGGGGGTCCGACTTATAGAAGTCTCGGACCTGGTAAATGACATAGGTCATTTTGGCCCCAACCCTCCAGGTTGGGGTGATAAGAAGTCCGACTTATAGAAGTCTCGGACTTGACAAATGACATAGGTCGTTTTGGCCCAAACCTCAAGTTTGGGCCAACGAAGGAGTTCGACTCTTAGGAGTCTCGGACCTAGAAAATGACTTAGGTCATTTTGGGCTCTAAACCTCCAGTTTAGGCCAATGAGGGGGTCCGACTTATAGAAGTCTCGGACCTAGTAAATGACATAGGTCATTTTGATGCTTGGTGAATTGTTCGAAAGAATTCATGAATATTCGGACATAGGTCTGCAGCATAATTAAGAATTTCAATGGAAAACACAGCACCCCAGACATAGGTCTGTCTGTCAAGGGATCGAGTTATCAAGCTAGATGATACTCGCAGAGATCCCACTTTCAAACTAGGTGAAAGTTATTAAGATATTTAGACAAATAACGCCCAAAGTTATTTATTTTGATGCTTAATAATGATCCCTAAAACAAGCCATTTATTGTTTTTCATTCTAATTTATTGTCAATTGTTTTTCATTCTAATTGGTAAAAATGGCAGGTCCACTAATTCAAGATGATGATGATCAAATTAATGGGATTTAGCAGGGAGTAATATTTTTTGGGTTTCGCTTAGAGTGGGATTCCAACCAAAATGAATTTTTTTGTTTTTTTGTTTTTTCTAAAGGGAGACACAACTTTTCTATTTGTAATCCCCACAGACGGCGTCAAACTGTTTCTGCTAAAAAACAGTCGAATTTATAAAAAAGATTTTAGTAGGAAGTACCTTCAAATTAAGGGAAGTGAGATGATCTGACCGCCGCGACTGGTGTACCTGCAACCACAAAGAAGACTAAACCGGGGGTTGATGTCCCGGGAAGCCCTCCGATGCTTAAGTCAGACCGGGAATCATAGGTGTAATAAGTGATGATGTCATTTATGTACAAACCATCCATTAAATGTAACAATTTTAAGAATGTAAATCTTTAATATATATTGCTAGATATTATCGATATCATATTGATGATAATTTTTTAGAATATATTTAGAATGTTATTCTTAAATTTCGAATAATTTCTTTAATTGACTAATTGACCATAACCTGGGTCATATTATATGTGGATAATCTTTGATTATTTCCTTTTATATGTTCTTTATCTTTTAAATATTGCTCTTTGGAAAATGAAGAATATTTAGGTCATTATTGCTTTTATTGTCTTTGATTATTTCCTATGATAATACTCCCTTCGAATTATTTTAGATGTCCCATTTGGGATTTCACGGATTTTAAAGGTTGAGTGGGGTCTATTAAAAAGGTGGTAGTTGGGTATTTTAATTGATTAAATTAATTGTAAAGGTGGTAATGGGGTATTGAAAATTAGAAAAGTGAGGGTATTTAGGTAAAAAAAGATAAACAAAAAAGGAAATGGGACAATTGATATGATTTTGCCAAATAAGGAAATGAGACATCTAAAATGATTCGGAGGGAGTATAATGATATAATTGATAGATCTGAAATAGGAAAACTTTTAATCATAGCTTGACACGTGGCATTGAAGATTTTCTTTGGTTTTTCTTTTAGTATATTAGTATAGAAGATAGATAGATAATTGGTCTATCCGAATGATTTTGATTGGTGAGATTCACAAAAGGAACACATTCAATATTATTGGGCAACATTTCAAGTTTATGGGCTTTTATGTTAAATCTTCTTTTTTGTTTCTTTTATTTGAGTTGATTTGTTGAAAAAACAAATATTTTTTCCCACGATTTGTAGCTATCCTTGGTGATTTTATTTTGATAGTTCATCATTTATACTGCTTCAATTGCTCCACTCATGAAACTGATCTAACAAGTTAATTGTGCTTATTTGTGTTAGAATTTTATTAATTTTTCGAAGACGTTAACGTTGTATATGTTGTCTTTATATTTCTGATTTGAGTTACTTAAAGTATTAACTTATTAGGTTCTCTTTGATAATTGTATTAGTTTTACTATGTTTTTGTGTTTGAATTAATTTTTAGTTGTTTTTTAGGTTTTGTTTTGAGATTTATTGTTCTGGTGTTATGGGTTTCCGAACCCATATTTTTATCAAAATCGATGGACAACATACGTTCCTTTTATTTAGAATTGGCTATATTTTTGTTTTGGGTTCTTATTGATTTTGTATTAGTTTTACTATGTTTTTTTGGTTTGATTGAGTTAGTTCGATACACCTATTTGAGATTTTATTATCTTCATCTTTCATTTGTTTTAATTTGGAGCTAGAAGTTGGTTGGATGAACCTTAATTTATAAGCCATGACTTATTTAAGCCATGCCTCATATAAGCCAAGCCAAGCCAAGTCTTAGTATCGAAAAGGTGGTCTCAATGCGTAGTCCATTTTGTCTTTGGAGTAATGCCTATAATTTCTTGTCAGTATTTTGCCCAACTCTCATTTATGTAGAGGTGTTTAAAACAGACCCGATAACCTGATAGACACTCGGCTTTATAACCGAACCCGATTTGACCCGACTTAAAAATGGATCTGTCATGGTAATATTTATTTATGTTATTTAATTAATTTATTATCATTAATGACCTTCGTACCCTCTTTATTGTTTGTTGACTTTGACTTCCTGATTTCTTAAACTACCTTGCTTGATCTCCAAGTAAATAACTGCCAACATTCTAAAAATAGCCACCATCATCCCATGATCTCCTATTATCCCATTATCCCACTATCTCCTAAAAATACTCATTCTTCAAGTATAAAAAGGGGAACTTCTGACTTACTTATCATCTAACCTAGTAATCTCATACTAATCCATTCCACTACACTTATACCCAAATCCAGTGATCTCCCTATTCATCTGAAATCATCACCTATCACAACCTTTATAATCCCGAATCTCTACTTTTCATCTGTTGATCATATTATTATTTCTGTTTTCTGACTTGAGCGTCGGAGTGCCCTTCCGGGAGATCACATCCCGGGTTAGGCTAACTTGTGTGCAGGTGAAAGCAACGGACGAAACCGCACCATACCTACAACAAGGCAGTTCAGCTTCTTCACTACTACCTCTTCAGGTGATTCTCAAGCAGTGACAACAATTCAAGTTTCTTCGCAGAAACAGGATCTATAATTATGTAAAAACCAATGTGAACAAAACTCGTTTTTGAACCGACCCGAAACACTTGACCCGAAATCAACCCGATGACCCGAATAATTAGGTGAATTTTTTAGAGTAAGTATGCTCGCAAAGGAAAATTTTCATTGTCACTCTATAAAAACGTATGATAAAAATGTAATTATTTTGTGCGAGTATCAGTTCTTTCTACTTAGATTTTCTTCCCATGCATATCTTTATATCATAAAACGATGATCCCAATGATTCTATGAAAATTTTATTGGATTAAATAGCAGAACTAATAGAAATTATAAGAATATGAGTTTTTTTAAAGTTGTATCAGTAAGATAATACCCCTAATATAGTGTGATATTCCTTCTGTCCTCGTGAGATTGAATTAAAATGTGAGTGAAATTGAACAAAAGAGAAAGTGAGTAATATAAGGCTCATATTAAAAGAGATTTTAAATGTGTGGTTCAGATAGAAAAAAGATGGTGAATTTCATTTCCAAAGAAGAAAATAATGCAAAATAAGTATGAGAATAAAATAGAAATTGATTCGGGATGAAGAAAATACTTTTGTTTTAAAAGTTTTAGCTTTAGCAAGTTTTTTTTATACTCTCTTCGTCATTCTCAATTTACACAACTTTTCATTTTAGCTTGTCTCATTGATTTTTCATTTTTTTTTGGCAATGATTACACTTTTTTTTTCTTTTAATCTTTTCCACAATTTTATAATATCTCTCCAATTTTTTCCTTGTCAACTTTTGCAAAATAAGAGGGACAAGAAAGTACATATCAGTAGAGATTTGGAGAATTTATTAATAATAAATGAACATTTGTTTGATCACCTGAAATATACTCGGCTATTTATTTTTAATAAAATCACTTGTTACACATATTTTGTTAAAAATAAAATGAACTATTATTTAAAACTATTTTCAAAACTTATTTGTAAGTCAAGCAATTAAGAATAACAACAATTATTTTTATTTACAATAATTATACCAAATATGTGAGTTCATATAATAACAAACAATAATTGAGTTTGTTTTGAGCAAATCCACTACAAGTTGTTGACCAATTTTTTATGAAAACCGTCTCGTGTGAGACGGCTTGATATGGATTAACACAATTCTAATTTATAAAAGAAACAATTTAGAATTAGTTTTAATATTTTCCCTCTCCCTATGTGTATGAGACTTTAAAATTTTCCCTCTCCCTATGTGTATGAGACGCCGTCGAACTTCCTTCCCCAAACCCTGACCATAGATCTATCTATGTGCGGGAATATTGGATACGATATGATAATGAATTTAGAGTTAGTTTTAAAATTTTATTTATTTAAAATCAATAATTTGTACTGTTTATATGAATTCGTCTCGCAGTAGATTTCATACAAGACTTGCTAAAAGTTACTTTATTTTACAATTTTCTTATATTTTGAGATGTCCTATCATATATTTAACACAAATTCTTACTTGAGACCGTCTTTTGTAAAAACGGCTTTTAAAAGCCCAGTCCAATTCTAAATATATACTTCTATTGTTAAAACTCTAAATATAAATTTGGGCTGAACTTTTGAGAGTCTTCTTTACAAAAGACGGTCTCTCAAAAGAGCACCGGTATATTTAATACTTCATATATTCATTTAGGAGTATGAATCCGTGTCATTCACCCATAAATTATTAAAAAATTATTATACAAAAGTATATTTTAATAATTATGATTATGATAATCATTTTGTTTCCTTTCCTAAACTTGTGTCGTTTCGAATACTCCTATTACAAGTTACAACTACCCTCGAAAAGACTATAAATAACGCCCAAATCTTACATCCCTTCAACACCAATTCCTTTTTTTTTTCTTTTCAAATTAGGGTCTATAGTTTTCCTCTTGGGTATCCATTCAAATCTCTTCAATGGCTGATTCTGAGAACAAAATAACCCTTAGATCCAACGATGGCGAGACTTTCGAGATTGATCAAGCAGTTGCAATGGAATCCATAACAATCAAAAACATGATCGAAGATGATTGTGCCAGTACCGCAATTCCTCTTCCGAATGTGACTGGGAAGATCCTATCGAAGGTTCTGGAATATTGCAAAAAGCATGTGGATGCTGCTGCTGCAAAAGCTGCGTCTGAAGAAAGATCTTCAAATGCTATTGATGATGAACTTAAGTCTTGGGATGCGGAGTTTGTTAAAGTTGATCAGAATACCCTCTTCGATCTCATCTTGGTATACCTTTCTCTCTTTGGATTTTGGATCTTTGAGCTTTGTGGATTTATTTTGATTTATTGGTTGATATTTTTGTTTGTGGTATGATTGTGCTGGCTTGTAATTCATTTGTTCATTTGATTGATCGTTGTTAGAGCAAATACTTTACCAATAAAGATTCTAAATACAAACAATGAAAAAGATTTGTAACATGTAAAGAAACATAAACCATCACACCAAGAATTGAAAGGTGGAAAATCCTAATGTCAAATTGATATTAGACTATAATTGTATTGATTAGTTCTTGATTACACACATAAATCAATTGTATTGATTAGTTCTTGATTACACATATTAATGAATTCTAACAATGGAGATGAAAAACTAAAGAGATTAAAGAGTAATTGTAAAACCCCAATTCACTCAAGAACCCTAATTATGTGGCTCTCTCTATCTAATTCTATCTCACTTGTGTTTATCTCTTGATTACAATGTAATTCACACACCACAAACAATGTATATATAAGCCCAGCCACAATCTAACAATCGTTTTATGTATTGTGTCTGTTACTATCGAAATTAAGGATTTTGTTGAATTATTGCGGATTATTTTAAAAATTTTTTAAAGGGTTTGTGTCAAATTTTTTTGAAATTGTGGATTTGTAGAATTATTGGCGATTTCCTTTTTTTGATTTTTTATGATTTATGATTTTCTATTTCTTCTTCGATTGCAATTGATTCACTAATTTTGTTACTCTGAGTGTATCTCCATGTTATTTCTTTACATTTTCCAGTTAAATTTATTTTAATTTGTTTATGTTAGAGGACAACTAATATGGGTAATGGCTTATAAACGAAAAGATTATGATGAAGAAAAAGAGCATATAGTAAATTTATAGACACATAGGGATATGGAAATATAGATAGAGAAGAGACATGGATGAAGAAAATATTTTTTCATTAATTAATTTTAAGAACTCATTTTAGATTTAAATGGTGTGAGGTGCACGTGCAAAAGGTCTTTTTTCGAGGTGTAAGGCGCCAAGTGAAGGTGCACAACTTCATTGTAAAACTCCAATATCAATCTTTCAACCTTTTTAATACTTAAACAACATGAAATTCATATTAAATACTACTTTAGCACTTAAAATCCTATTAAGTTGATATAATAGGCTCGAGTTAACTAAAGTCAAAGGTAAAGAAAGCAATTTATGGTTTTTGATACTTGAAGTTTTTTTTGGCACACTCAAACAAACACTAAATCTCTAAATCACACCATTCTCATAAGCATCATCACAATTTTGTTACACGATTTTAATTAGCTAACGAATTATATTACTGTTACATGATTTGCTAATCTCCTCGTAAATTCCAAATCAAAACAACAAATGTTGTTCTCTTTGGGCTATCTTTTAGCCATTTAAAGCAAATCACGATTTTAATCAGCTAACAAATTATATTACACTAACTTCAATGGTAAAAATCATAATAAGAAATTGTTTTCAACATTTTCACTTGTAGCAATGCTCAAGCAACTTAATGACTTTTAAATCTTGACAACTTGCGACTTCTTTTTGAATTTAACGTTCAAATTATTGTCATAGAACAAAAAGTAAGGTCATTTCATCAATGTTGACATCAACTTCCTTTATCTTATATACTCTAAAAAACCACTAGAAATAACTATTTGTGCTTTCAAGTTTCAATGGACATATCGTTAATATTGGCCACAAACTCATGGCTTTCAACAAAGTTTGATTGTTGTGTTTTCTTCACACATTTAAGTTCAATGGTCAAGTTACCCGATGCCAACCCATTATAGATTAAATAATAGTGGCCTCAACGTGTGTCACATGATTTGATTAGTTTCCATGTGAATCTTGATTGAGTCCGAACGACACTAACAAGAGTGTGAAAGCAAACAAACTAAGTCTCAGTTTTTTGGATTTGAATTGACAACATAACTGTTAAGAGAGTAGGAAAGCAAAAAAACTTACAAATATATTCAAAAAACTTTGTCACTGAAGAAGATCCATCACTAAAGTTCTTCATATAGTAACCTTGGGTGAAACAAATGAGGAAGAAGAAGGGCTTTGTTGATTTGAAAATGGGGAAGAATACTTTTTCAGTTTTCAAAATGTTGATGATGAAGAGCTTAACCATTTTGTGCTCAATCCATTGATTTCAAAATGTGATCTATTGCCTATTACAGTTGCAATACTCACACAATACTCTTATAATAAAGTTACTGTATTACTTCTCTTTTTCTATTTTTAGCCTTCATGCGAGTTCAATTATTTTGTTAATATAGAATCAAATCAAATCAAACAACACCAAGTGAACAACAAATGTGCCATTAAACGAATTGCATGTTTGAATTCGTACATTAAATCAAAAGAATCACGTATCATGTGACCTCCATAGTCAAGATATACATCCCATTGGTCTTTGAACTCCATAAACATCAGAATTTTAGTAACTCCATGAACATCTGTTCTGCTATTCAAAGGTTTTCTCAATATTTTCTCAACACTAGAATGCGAGTTGTGTAACAATTTTATCATTGAACAAAAAAGTTGTAATCATGTCATCAAGAATTCAACTATCAATGATAAGAGATATAAGAGAGATAGATGAGGAAAAAACTTTTTTATTTGTTGATTTTTAAAACGCGTACAAACTTCATTATTTTATTAATATCATGTGCAAAACACATGCTTATTAGTCTCCTGTACAACATTTTATTATTCAAATGCCATTAATGATAAAATTAAGGAAGAGGTTGTTTTCAGTTAACCCTTGGTAGGAAATGTCATGTGCAATTTCATATAAATAAGAAAGGCACATGATTTAAGGAGCGATTTTACTGAAGTCCTCACTAACTCACATAACAGTTTTTTATGATTAAATTAAGTAGTGTTAGTATTCTTGATTTACACTTCCATTGTATGATGCTTGATTTATTGTAGATTGTTATTTATATAAAAATATTTGTCCATACATGACCTTTAAGGCCAGTAAAGTCACCGACATCATTTTTATTTGTTGTTGCATATCAAAGATGATTAGGTTTTGTTGAAAGTGCTTGTTCTGTAATTTGTGATTAAACAACTGTTGGGGATTGTTCAACGATGAGTGATTTTACTGAGACGTGGTTCTTTTTTGAAATTTTCAACGAAATTGAATTTTCTTTGTGGTTTGTTTTCGACTCTTTCTAGAGTTTGACAATAGCTTGGGAGATTTTGAATTTTAAGTCTTTTGAAGATCTTGTATGTAGAGTGGGTTTGGTTCTTCGATTGAAATAGTTTGCGTAATAAGCAAAAACTTTTATGATTGCAGATGATTCTTTGGTTGTTAGGCATTTTATAACCATATTATGCTATGGGGAATTAGCATTTAATTAAGTTATTTATATAAGCTTGTCAAAATAGTTTAGCTGATTTGTTGGTGGTTTTTGTATGATAATGAGGGTATTCTGTTTCATTTTTGAGCTATGAAGGTATAATCAATCAAGTTAACAAACCAAACAATTCATTCTCATTTTCTTAATTCGTGACCTTTCTAAGTCTATATTTTGATTTCCATCCTTATATATTCATTCATGTTAACGAATGCATCTCATAATGTATTGTCGTATTCTATCTCAGTTTCTCCATTGCTTTAAGGCTATCTCAATTTTTTAGCAAAAATTTAGCTAAAAAATCACTTTTTGATTCGATACTAAAATATCGGGTGTTAATTTGATACTAAAATAGGAGTGCATCTGAGTTTCTTCGAATAAAATTAAGAGTGTTAATTTGATACTAAAATATTGGGTGTTGGATTTAGTTGCTTAATCAGGTTTGACATGAATAATTAATCTAAAAATATGTTTGGTAATGATTTGATAACATTTTGTTTCAGGCTGCTAACTACCTGAACATTAAGGGTCTGCTGGACTTGACCTGCCAAACAGTTGCTGACATGATCAAAGGAAAAACCCCCGAGGAAATCAGAAAGACATTCAACATAAAGAATGACTTCACCCCGGAGGAGGAAGAGGAGGTTAGGCGTGAGAACCAGTGGGCTTTCGAATGATCTGCTTGGATGGCAGCGTACACCTTCATTGTCTATTGTCTATAGAATAGAAGTGTCTGATAGTAAGTAAGAGTTTGTCTTTTGTTATGCATCATTTAGCGCATAGTACATGTTTCGGATGGTTATCTGTGCACAATACTTGTTTTCGTACAAGCATAACTATGCTTGTTTTCGTACTAATAATTCGACTAATATCTCAATTGTGTATGCACTTTATCTTAATCCATGGAAGTGTTCTTCTGTTATGGGCATGATCAAGTTCATGGATGTTGTGTGTTCAGAAGTGCATTCTTTAAGATGTACAAGTATTCCAATTTGATTGATTGTTGAAGGTTATTGCCTTGTAACTAGTAACAGTTGCTTGAATCGGGAATTGTACATTGGTATTGAAGGCTGGCAAAATGTTAGGTGTATTCTTCTTTCCTTTATCTATACTATTGGTAGTAGGGATGACAATTCAGTCTGAATTCGACCCTAGTGTGACTCTATCCGACACGTTGCCATTTTTAATTGGTAGGTGAATGTTCTTGACACATTGATTGTCATTATTAATATATTTTCTAGATCAGCCTCTCTTGTATGAGACCGTCTCACCGTGAGATGAGTCCATACAAAAAGTTTACTATGATAAAAGTTTCTATTATTTGGCTATTTAACCCAAGTATGAGACACGTCTCACGATGAGACCATCTCATATAAGAATTTGTGTTTCTAGATTGCTATTATGGAACTTAACTAATGACTTTAGTGTTGAGATCTTTTTTAATTGCATAGAGAACCATTAATGAAGGGACTCACGGATGTACTTTTGCACAATACTTCATTTTGCAAAATTGGTGTTAAATTCCCTCATGTCCAATAATTAGAATAGAGTTAGGGATGGGTATTTAAGGGTTTGGGTTGGATCTCGATCTGGGTGACCCTAACTTTAGGGTAGGTACTAGACTCGAGAACTAATTTTAAGGGTCTTAAAAATAGACCCAAATTTAGACTCTCAGGTTTTGGACTCGAACCCTACTGTATAGACCCTTACACTAAAAAATTTATTAAGTGAATTTTAAGGTGAAATAATAGACTCTAATTTGGACCCATGTTAGATCCTAATCCAAACCCATTGATAAAAATTTACTTGAAACCTTCTAAATAAATAATAATTTTAAGGTAAAATTTATTTTATTTTATTTTATCCTTTTTCTACTGCTTTTCACTCAATATTATGCTCATTCTTCAAAAATTTATTGAATCTATTCAAAATAGAAGTATGAAGGTTAGATTCTTGAGAGAGAAGCGAATTGTCAATTAGGACTTACTAGTTGCTTTCCAACCCTAAAATCTAATCTAAAATTATTAAAAAAAATTTAGTTTAATGGTCCTGCCTATTTTTACACTTTCCAAAAAAAAACAATTGAAATTTAGAATAGAGCTTTTGGAAAGAAAAATGTAGAATTAATTATTGGGTAACCATTGAAGATATTGTAAGTAGGCATCTAAGATATTGTAAGTACTGCATGCTTACTTAGAATGCATTTAGAATATTATAAGTAGACATTTAGTGACAAACCAATGAACAAAAGTATAAAATGAGGAAAATAGGGGATGAAAAATGTGATTAATAGAGCATCATCATCATCATTCCCAGTATATCCCATTCATAGACTATATCTATGATCAGGGTCTGGGGAGGGAAGATAGACGGCGTCTCATACCCATAGAGAGAGAGCGGTCAAAAGAGTCCCCCGGCTCAAGGGTCTTCCAAGACAGGAACTTGCAGATATCTGAAATCCTGCATCTTACATCCATGTCAGCCAAGCATAGAGATCAAACAAAATATAAGACTCCAATTCTGTACATACAAATAGCGCAAAGGCAAAAATACAAAATACCAAGATAAGAGCAAGCAAAAGGTAGAAAGCAACCAAGACGGGCAAAGACAAATACAAACGAAGGGTAAAAGGGACGAGTTTAGTGATCTGGGATATGGATAAGGCGCCGCCAACTGCCCCTATCCATGGTCAGGTCCCTTGAGAGGTGGAGTTCAAGCAAGTCACTCTTAATTTGTTCCTCCCATGTTCTCCTAGGTCTTCCACGACCTCTCTTGCCCTCCACTATGATGCATTCGATCCTTCTTACTGGTGCGTCATGTGATTAATAGAGCCAAAAGATAAAAGAGTAAGAATTGATCTTATTGTTAAACTAATAACTACTACCAACTAACTAACATAATCCTACCCAAACAAATAAAGAATGAAGTAACAGGCTCACAAGGATCACAAAAGTTTTGCTGTCCTTTTTGAGCAGCTTGAGTCTTCAGGGCCCATTTCAAATTTAAACGCTCCGAATGATTTGAAATGCAGCTAGTCTTTTGAGAGTCCGTCTTGCTGAAAGACGTCTTTCAGGCCTAATCTATTAAAGTTTATTGCCTGTATTTACTCTACATTTTCCCTAATGAGCCAACCCAATTAGAGATGGTCTCTCAAAGAGATCATCTCTCACAAGAATTTGTGTTTGAAAAGGATTTAATTTATAATTTGAGGATGTTTGTGGTTATCATCCGCATGGGTTGGTATAGTGGAATTGGGCACCCCATTAGGATTGAGATTATTGTTACTTTGGGCCCATGGCAATGTGGATCATTACGGTCACCATGGAAGATATGCATACTCTTTACCTTGATTATAATGTTGTATTAGAGTAGGCTAACGGATGCGAAATCGTGAGCCTAAAGGTGGCACAAAAGGTTAGCTATCATTGCTTAAAGATGCACTAATGAAACATGGTTATGTGCAAGTATTAAGATGATTTAAGCAATTAAAGAAAAACAAACATTAACACCAAGATTTAAGGTGGTTTACCATTAATGAGTCTACATCCACCATTTTATAGGTTAATGTATCATTATGTGAAAGGTCATTACAATCCAATGTCGAAGGAATTACATCAATGGAGAGTAGTGTGAGCTATACATTTGAGTAGAGAATTAAGAGAGTATGGTAAGGATAATGGGAGGTTCAAGCTCTTAGCTTGGCTCTACACTATACAATATAGCACTAAACGTATAAATAGGCCATTGGCGGACTTGGGAAGCTAAGGCAAAATCAGAATCGAGCAAGCAACAGGCGCCAGGTTGTTTCTGACGCCTTTTTCTTAGCTTATTGCTCGGTCTTCTAGCTCCCCTATGGTATCCTCTATGCTCCCATGGCTTTATCTAGCTTGTTTGTACTACATCGCCTTATATGTCAATGACAAACCGATGTGGACACACTCCATACACTTGTTTTATGCACACAATAAGAACTAGAGTGTCCATTACTACTCATAATAGTATATGCTTAACGTCTAGTAATCATAATTTGTTACTTTAAGCTTTAAGACTAAACTCTTCTACACAAGACTCAAGTCTCACACTTCATACTCTTTCACATTGAATTGTCGGGCAATGTCTTGGTCAGTGGTTGCCCTTGGATTAGCTCTCTCCCATGCGTATTCCACCAAACTTTGATAACACTCTGGTGTTCCGAGATAAACAGGCAATGACATGAGTATCATTCAGGGATTTAAAAAATCGCTTATGCCATAAATATTATTAGACTTTGTATGCTAGAATGAACTCATTGCTTGTACGTAATCTATAGAATACATTATATGAAGTCTCTAACGTGTGTTGGTTTGCTCTTGTATTTTGCAAGGTTCATAATAAAAGTTGGTGTTGAACCTTTTGATCGCTGATTAATTTTTGTTGTCTATGATCTTTCTTTTATCGTTATCAGCCCTGCATACAATATATTTCTTCACTAATAGGCGCTTGCCCTACTCTACTGATCTTATGATGGATTTGATCCTGTAAATGTATCCATAGGCTTCAGATAATTTTTTATCATCGCTTTTAAGATAAAATAATCCAATATATTATTTAATTAATTACTTATTTAAAACTAATTTTACTCGTTGAATTCAAATTTTATGGGGTTCCATAAGTACTTTGATTCTATATGTTATAGTAAATGATTAAACATGACTACTTTTTAAAAGCTTTAATACCTGTCGTATACACCTCATTAGCAACCTTTAGGAATCAATTCACTTAGCTAGAAAGAAGCATAGCATTAGCATTAGTCATGAGTCGTAATTGCTTTTCCTAATCCTCTTTTGAGAGACCGTCTATAGTATAGAAGTCTCTCAAGAGCTCAACTCATATCTCCCTTTTAAGTTTTAACTTACAAAATCACCAATCAGTTTTTCTTAAATTTATGAATTGGGTCAGCCCCAAAACTTAAGACGTCTATTATATAGACAGTCTCAAATAAGAATTTGTATTCCTATAATGTTACGTAATAATGTTGGGTTGGCAAAAGAATTATCAATAAATACTCCATAAGACCCCACACGTCTTGTCATGACTTGTTTTGCGTAGGGCTGCACACGGTCCGGTCTGGTCTGGTTTGACACAAAAATTAAACCAGACCAGAAATTCCGGTCTCGAAATTTTTCAGACCAGACCAGACCAGTCAAAGCACTAGACCGGACCGGACCAGACCATTCTACAACGGTCTGGTCTGGTCTGGTCTACGGTTTTTTCTTTTTAATGCAATTTTTAAATAAGAACCTATAATTGAACCAAAAGATCAACAAAAAATCAAAATACATACTAAAATTGAACTTACAAACCCTTAAATTAATATATATACTAAAATCAAAATACATACTTTTGATTAATCCCTGAAACTAAACCAACAAACCCAAAAAAAAATCTACAATCGACATAAAAAATTAAACCAACAAACCCTAAAAAATAAAAAATCAAAAATAATCTACCAGGCATTCGAAATACTACATAAACTAAACACAAACAAATCATATAAACAAACTACATAGTAACAAATCAACAAATTAATCATAGAAAAAACAACAATCATTCGAAAAATAATAATATAAACTGAAAAACTCCTAAAAATTAGAGTTTATGTCTTTTCATTTTCATAGTGAGACTTGAGAGTTGGGAGAATATAAACCCAAATGAAAGAAAGACAAAGATTTGAGAGAATACTTCTATAAACCAACTGCATTGAAAAAAAGCAAATTAATCATAGTGAGACTTAAAAATCTTGAGAGTTGAGAGTTGAGAGTTAAGAGCGGCGCTGCTTGTAGAGAAAGATAAAAATTGGGTTTCACTTCCAGTTTATGTCTTTTAGAGAATACAAATAAAAGAAAACCTAAAATAATGGGGAATTAGAGTTGGGCCAAACCCAAATGAAAGAAAGATAGTTAGACAAAAATTAGAGTTGGGCCAAACTTGTCAAGTTGTCATTGACACATTGTCATACATTATTGCGGTTTTCCGGTCTGGTCTGGTCTGAAAATTTTAAAACCTAGACCGGACCGTAAACCATAATTTTAAAATAAAAAAACCAGACCAGACCATTTAGACCGTAGACCAGACCAAATACTTAAATTACGGTTTGGTCCGGTTTGGTTTACGGTTTAGACCAAACTATGTTCAGCCCTAGTTGCGTATGAGTCATTTTCATGTCCCTTTCTACCGCTCAATAGCATAGTTCCATTCAATTTTGTTGGAGGAGAAACTAATATTGAATAAAAAAAAAGTTCGGGTCATGATTATAGCTCTTGAAAAGTAACCCGACTCGAAAATCCGAATCGAAATCGGTTCGAAAATGTGTTTCTTTTTAGGTTCATCGAACCGATATTACCCAATCCGAAGTTATATCCGAACTAGTTGACAACCGAAAACGGGAAAAAATGAACCCGAGATGTAACCGATTTTTTGTACCCGACACATAACAGTTAATCGAGATTACCTGAACCTAATAATGGCCGACCCGAGTCATATCCGGCTAAAACTGACTTAACCAGAACGAAGTTTAGATCGAACTACTGTAAACCTAAACCAATTTTTAACATAGAAGTATTATCGACTCATATTCAATCATCTTATTAGTTATTCTAATAGTGATAAAAATCTTAATAAAATAAATTTTATAAATACATGATTTCATATACTTAGAGATAATAATCAAATCAATGTTTATTTAATCGAATTAGATGAAAATTGATTGAATTTTATAACTTTAATTTCCGATCAAACAAGTAAAAGTAATAATGTAATAATGATCACTAACTGATTTGCATGTTAACTATTTTGCTTTAAGGGAACCTTATCATCAATTAAAAAATGACTAACAACTTAATCTGATACTGACTCGATCAATAGTAATTTTGTAATTCGTATCAGAATTCTACTTGAAAAATACCTGACCTCGATCTGTACCCGGTAAAATCAAACCAATTACTAACCGATGGGCGATGACAACCTGAGACCGATTGAAACTCGACACGAACTTCAACCAACTGTGAATTGATTCTAACCCGATAGCTCGAAATATTCAACCGAACCGTGACTAACCGACCCGACCGAGTGTGACCCGCTATAACACACATCTGAAATATAATCGATCAGAAATACAACCGAACGGAATAACACCCGTCCGAAACCGACCCGATCACCCGAATGAACACCTCTAGTCTTGGTTATGAACATCACCCAGTGTTTTATATAAAGTCAGGATTTAGGAGGAAAAGAAAGTACATAAATTATAAATGTATTTTTTACGAGAAAGGATGCGAGTAATACGCACAATCGAGAGTACCGTTGGTAACGAGAGGCCTGCAAAATGAGAAATGAATAACACCAAAATAACGTAGAAGCTTAATCAATTAACCGGCAAATAAAACGCACAAAACAAGATTGACCAGGTTAGAGACGCATTAATTGAATGCATACAAATTTTTTTAGTGTAAGTAATTAGGTTTTCCTTCAAACTTTAGTACAACTTTATTAGTATATATTTTAGGTCTTTTACCACCGATTCCCCATATTCAGCTAGTTCGTTAACAACTTTAGTATATATTTTAGGTCTTTTATAATTAGTGGTTAATGATCATGTCTTTTAGACAGGGCCGTCGATTGGCAAGGATAAAGCGGACAACCGCCCAGGGCCCCGTGTTTTTTAGAGCCCAAAAAACTTATTTTTATGTATATAAGTGATATTAATTTGAATCAAAATTATATATAACTTACATTTTTTGCTAAATAATATGAGTTTTTAGTGTTTTTTTTTTTTTTGTATAGTAGATTAAACATTAAACAATAAAAAACAAAAGATGTATTATATTATGCATTATGTCTTAAGTTTTTAGGGGCCCATTTTTATCTTTTGCTCTGGGGCCCAAAAATGAACGAGACGACCCTGCTTTTAGACCTCTCTTTAGTGTTGATTATATTATTGTTGTAATTTTGTATTCCCTCCGTTTTCAAATGTTCTTCCCATATTTTTTGCACAGTTTTCAAAGTAAACTTTGAGCCTAAATATCTCTAAATACGCATCATAAAAAATTATAAAAAATATATAATAAAAAAGTATACATCAAGATGAATCTAACGAGATGTTACATGGATATATTTTTTCTTTTATATATGTCTTAAAAATCTCAATCAAATTTCTCTTTTCAAAATGGAATATTCTAAATGGGAAGAACATTAGAAAACGGAGGGAGTATTAATTTGTGGGTAGTAGTTGAAGGTCTTATTTTTTAAAATGGTGGAGTTATGCCTAATGAGTTGAATTATACTTATGTCACTCTTATCCCTAAAATTAAAAATTCGACTAAAATGACTGAATTACGTCCTATTAGCTTATGTAACGTTCCGTACAAAATTATTTCTAAAGTAATGGCAAATAGGTTAAAGATTCTTCTCCCGGATATAGTTGATGGGAACCAGAGTGCATTTGTTCCTGGCCGATTAATTACTGACAATATTCTTCTCTCGTCTGAAATTTTTCATCATATGCGTCATAATCATGCAAAAAAAGGGGGGTGATGGCGCTCACATGAGCAAGGCCTACGATAGAATCGAGTGGGATTACCTTGCTTGTGTCCTTATCCGTATGGAGTTCCCGGCCACGTGGGTTGATCGTGTTATGCAATGTGTCACTACAACGACATATTCTTTTTTGGTCAATGGAGTTCCTTCGAATATTGTGGTGCCCAAGAGGGGTCTTCGGCAAGGGGACCCATTATCTCCTTATTTGTTTTTATTATGCGCAGAGGGGTTTGGGGAATTAATTAAAAAGGCGCATCAAGAAAATTGTATTCATGGTGTTAGTATTGCTAGGGGTGCTCCTATTATTTCCCATTTATTTTTTGCTGATGATAGTTTAATTTTTGCTAGGGCCAATGCTCGTGAGGCTAATGCGGTCTTGGATATTCTCAAGAATTATGAAAGACTATCAGGGCAAATGGTGAATCATGCTAAGTGTGAGGTGTCTTATAGCCATATGTTGAATCGTGACATTCGACGCAGCATTAGTGGAATCTTGGGGTTTTCCGAGGTGGAACGGCATGATAAATATTTGGGTCTTCCTACCACTTTTGAACGATCGAAGAGAATTTCATTTGCAAGTATCCGGGATCGAGTGTGGAAAAAATTGCAGGGATGGAAGGAAAAATTATTGTCGAAAGCGGGTAAGGAAATTCTCATAAAATTTGTGGCTCAGTCGATTCCAACTTATGCAATGAGTTGCTTCCAACTCCCATCTTCTTTTTGTGACGAGATTGAGCGGATTATTCGTAACTTTTGGTGGGGCACTTCAAATTTGGAGAGAGGCATTCCTTGGAAGTCTTGGAAAGACTTATGCCGCCCAAAGTGTGAAGGGGGCTTGGGGATAGGGACATTAAATTGTTTAATTCTTCTCTCTTAGCTAAACAACTTTGGCGTATTCATAGTTTCCCGCATTCTTTATTGGCTAAATCTCTCAAGGCTCGATACTTTCCTATGGGCTCAGTGTGGGATGCAAAATTGGGTGCCAATCCGAGTTATTCTTGGCGCAGTATATGGGGTTCTCGGCCAGTGCTCAATCTTGGCGTTCGTTGGCTTGTTGGTGATGGTTCTACGATTCGGGTTTGGCATGATGCTTGGGTGGGTGGTCATGGCAATGACAAGATCATTTCTCCTTGTCAGATTCTTGACCAAAATACGAAGGTGGAATCGCTTATAGATAGGTCAACGCATTCTTGGAGGCTTGACATTTTGATGGATGTTTTTTATCCCATCGATGTGGAACGCATTTCCAATATTCCAATTAGTATTTTCAATCGTCCGGATGAGATGGTTTGGGTCGCTAGCGAGGATGGGCGCTTCCGGGTTCGAGATTTGTATGGTTTAGCTCTTCGTTCCAAGATTGATACATCATGTTCGATGGGGAATGACATTTTGTGGTCGAAAATTTGGAAGCTCAAAATTCATCCAAAAGCGAAGATTTCCTTTGGCGGGTGGCTTGGGATATTCTCCTTCATGGTGCAAATCTTAGTAAAAAGGGAATTGATGGGGTCCTTAAGTGTGTGCGTTGTGGGGAAGTTGAAAATAACCTTCATATTTTTCGAGATTGTTCTTGGGCCTCCAAAGTTTGGGCCCAATTTTCTAATATGGTAGATGCGGCTCCTTTTACTTCGTTTAGGGATTGGTTGGGTGCTTTCTTGGATAGTAATCCGCAAGATGTAGCCGAACTCTTTGGCATTTGTGCATGGCAAGTGTGGCAAGCCCGTTACGAGTTATGTTTTGAAAAGATTCATATTACTCACGAGTTATGTTTTAGGAGGGCGATTGATTTGTTGTCAGAATTTAAGAAGGCCAATGCTTCTCCTTCCCATTGTACTCGCCCACTGGATATGGCTAAGTGGGTCCCTCCAAAGTCGAGATCATATAAAATAAATGTCGATGCGGCCGTGCAGGAAAATGATGATCGTTTTGGGATAGGCCTTGTTGTTCGAGACGATAGGGGTAAAGTCTTGTTGTCGTTAGCCAAATTTTGTTGGCCTTTTATTTCAGTCGAGCGGGCGGAGTTAGAGGCCTTTAAAAGAGCCGTGGATCTTGTTCATGAGTATGGTTGGAGCCCAGCTATAATTGAGGGAGATGCCCATTTGGTCGTAGAGGCTTTGTGCGGCAATATCGTCCATGGTTTTCACTCACAAGTTGTAGTCCATAATATCCAAGACTTGGCAAAGTCGATTTTAGGGATTTCTTTTTGTTTTTGTTTTAGGGAGGTTAATCAGATTGCTCACCGCCTGGCTAGAAGGGCCGTGACGAGTATATGTGATTATATTTGGGTTGATGGTGGTCCGATTTGGATCTCTGACCTTGTACTTTCGGATTTTTCTGATTATTGATTTAGCCTCTCAGTTGATATTCAAAAAAAAAAATTCTCACATATATTTGTGATTAAAATAATAACAACAGAAATAATAGAGGAAATTTTTCAATAAAATGTTACTTAAAGAGTTATTAATTTTGTAAATCAAAATGTTGATCATAAAAAAGTTTATAAAATTTTTAGTAGCTTATTAAAAACATTTGAATTTACTTTCTGTTCTTTATATTAAAACTATACATAACTATTCAACTAATATAAAAGAAAATTTAAGTAAAAATGTGATTTCAATTCAAAAAAAAAAGTAAAAATGTGATCTTTTTTTTTTCTTTTTTTTTTCAAGATGGGATCTTGTTTCAATAGTTGGTGAGTAAAAAACTATTTTTCAAAAAATGCCTTTAATTCGATTTTCACATATACAATCCGTTTTTTTTGAACTGAGTCTATAATTAAAAAAATAAAAGAAAATAAATATACTTTAAGACATCAATAATTAAATTTATTATTTTGATTCCACACTCTTTTTGTTTTACTTAATTCTTGTATCTCGAATTCTGGTTCATACTATCAAAATTTCTAATGGTATTAAGGCGTTTGGATAGCACATTTTCTTAGCTTTATAAAATTTAAATCCTTAAAAAAAGACCAATTCAAGATAGGATCCCAACAACACCGAAAGCCGAAAACCAAGGATATTTGATCATTCTTCTCACATTTTTTCATCCACTTCTTTGATTTTTTTTTGGATGATTCAAAAATCACAAATTACCATTATGAGATGACTATAGGAAATTTAATATTGATCGATAAAAATACGTCTCATTTCTTTATTTGGCAAAATCATATCAATTGTCTCATTTTCTTTTTTGTCTACCCCTTCATCCCTATGAATTTGCGGCATTTTCTATTTTCGTCCGTCCCACTTAAATTGTATCATTTCTATTTTTGGACTATGGTCCACCACTTTCTTTTATTCTCATCCATACATTTTAACTCTCTTAATTTCATCCACACAATTCATTCTCTCTCTTCATTTATTTTCACTTTCTTAATTCTCGTCATTTTTCTCTTTGCTACTATCTCATTGGGACGGAGGAAGTATTTTTTTTTTACCTATATACCCCCACTTTTCCAAATCCCAATACCCAACTACAACCTTTACAATTAATTTAATCAATTAAAATATCCAACTACCACCTTTTAATGGACCCCACACCATCTTTAATAACCGTGAAAACGTACTTGTTTTGCACCACAAACATTGAGTTGTAGCACATATATAACTCATTTTCTAAAAAGGGCGAAGGAGGTTTGTTCTCATTTTGGTCGTTGCAATTTTTACTTTTTTTTTGTGGTGTATATTCCTATTTGAAT
Source organism: Amaranthus palmeri (assembly GCA_019776075.1). Lineage (NCBI taxonomy): Eukaryota > Viridiplantae > Streptophyta > Magnoliopsida > Caryophyllales > Amaranthaceae > Amaranthus > Amaranthus palmeri. The sequence goes on from JAAKBH010000084.1 coordinate 376,505, forward strand.
AACTCATTTTCTAATTTGACGTTGCCCGACTAAATGATCAATTTGTCTGATTTATCCACCTTGTGCCCATTCCGACCCATCCGATTAATTCAAGTAAAACAAAAAGGTTATGATTATCTTTCGACACAAGACGATGATGAACCATTATACATATGTGAAACTATATGAAAGGACTCATAGGTATCATGATACAAAATACTTAATTTAAATTAATTTATTGAATGTCCTTTCACTAACAATGATTTTTTTCAATAATAGGCATGTCGTAACTAAATTAAATCCAATATTCAAGCTCTAGTTAATGATTTGCATCATAAGGAAATGCAGGAATATGGTGTCGATAACCTCAAGAAGTATATACAAGGGTCTTTAAGCACTCGAGTGGCTAAGGGGCCTTTTGATTTTCTTTTTTAGTTAGAGTTGGACATGATAAAATTGTTGGTTGTATAATAAGTTAATATGCAATTGATAAATATTGTTCTTCCTTCAGCTAGAACTCACAACACCTACTCCTACCTTATAGTGTCTTTGATGAAACATAGTCCTTATGATGTTTATGCTTTTCATGGTTGAGAAGGCATTGTTTAAAGTTTGCATAGGAAAGTTTAAGTTCGTTTGGGAGAAAGAACACCATGTTTGTAGTTATTTCGAGCATAGATAGTTTTTTTGTTTTGAACCAAATCGTCATTATGTAATTATTTTGAGCCAATTTTAGGACTTATAAGAGAGTTTTTGATATTTTGTGGGCTAAGATGATTTGTGTACAATTTATTGTCAATATATTTGTCATATTCTGTAATTACCAAAAAAAAAATAAATAACCTCTTTTCATGATTGTTAAAATATTTTAGAGAATTCCAAAAAAATTAAAAGCAGTGTATAAAATGGAGATGATGCCAACAAGAAGCGTGATGTTTAATCTTTGACTTTGGACCACAAAAGAATTGATGTAGCCCAAAGTGTACTTAGGCCACAATAAAATTTTGATGCCCATATTGGAGTTATGTTCAAAAGTTGATATTAGTCCACAAAATTTTTTGAAGCGCACGTTTGGGCGACGAAGAAGAAACATGAAGCCCTAAATAATTACTCTTGGGCGATAAAATAATATGACACCTAAAGACACAACTTTGACGATAAAATAATATGATGCCCAAAGACACAACTTGTGCTATAAAATACTCTAACATTTAAAGATACAACTTGGCCGGCAAATGCAATTTGAAGCCCAAAATTAAAGTTATGGGCGACAGCTATTACATGTAGGCACATGAGCAACACCAATTGGGCGACACAAGTAGTGACAAAAATAATTTTGTCGCCCATCTCTTAGGCGACAACTTTTGATACAATGGGCCACAATAATAGTTGTCATCTAAAACTATTTTTTTTGTAGTGTATATATAATAATATAACACAATATATGATATTTGACTGTATTGATAAGCCTATATTCTTAAACTATAGCAATTTGAGTAATAGTTGTGGTGGTGGCGGTGGGGTGAGGGTATGGTGGTGATTGGAAAGGGGCAGAGAGAGGTTGGAGAAAAAAGGGTTTGATTGAGGGTAATTGGGTAATTATGTTAGATTAATGAATAAAGAAAGTTAAAGGTCATTTACTTTAGTCAACAGTCATTTAGCATGTCATACGGTGAAGCAGCTGTATAGATGTTATGTTTAGTAATTTGAAGGAAACATTAAGGTTGCTTATTCTAAAATGCCTAAACTTCTAAAGCTATAGCTGGTAAATAATCCAGTTACTAATTATAAAAACATTCTCTATTAGATCAAATTACGATTATTAAACTTTGAAGTATAATTGATTCATATATTTAGACTTAACAATTATTATTCTGTATTTAATAAACTACTTTTCATTAAATTTGATAAACCCGTTAAAATTTGACATACATTTACAATCAAACAAATGATAAAAGCATTGTAATAATCAAATAAAGAAAATAAATAAAATCGTACATCACATGTACACTATTTAGTTGACAAACAGTACATATTAATTTAATTAATTAGATATATAATGGAGTGTTAACAACTTCTAAATTGGTGATGTGGGTTGTTGAAGTTAGAAGGTTGAAGTTTACTACCTTTACATATTGAAATAAAGCATTAGTACTTGTTCCCACAAAAAATTGCATTCACTTAATTCGTATCTTAATTACCAATATGCTAAAATGTTATTCATTCACCTTATAACCTCTTACCCCTCAGAAATAGTATCTTTTGAATAAAAAATATGAGAATTTTTTCAATCAAATGGTGCTAATAATTCAGAGGAATAGAGGAAGTATATTTGTTATGTACAAACTAAACGATAAATTAAATATACAAGATACACCTTTTGACCAAAAAATGTGAGAGTTTTTTGAGTTAAACGGTGCTAATAATTCAGAGGGACAGAGGAAATATTTGTTATGTACAAACTAAAATGCTTATCAATAAACGATAAATTAAATATACAAGATACTAGCTTTACAATCAAAAAATATATATGCACCAATAATCTATAAATCCAATAATAATAGAGATTAAAGTTTTGGAGTCACTACAATAAAATTAGTTTTTCACGACATAAGATTTAGTGACATTAATTAAATATCACTAATTTATATTTTAGTGTTATAATTATTGTTTTATTTTAAATTTCACTATAAAGTGATTTAGTGATACTTTATTTGACCTTTGTGACATATGTAATTGTTAGTATAGTTTATGCTGGTATTTTTTTAGAAATGTCACTCGTTTATATGTTGCAAAAAGCTTTAGTAGTATTTTTTTATTATGCTGCTAAGGGTATAATAAATATTACTAAATTCATTATATATACCATTAGAAAATTAATATAGTGACATTAAAATAATTATATATTACGAATTGATATATCCATCTAAAAATATATTTTTTTAGTGAATGAAATAATGGTTAGTAATATATTTATTTATCGACTTTACTTCTATTTGCAATAAATATTCGTGGACGTTAATATTTTTAATGAGCTATTCTTGTGAGAGATAACTTGTTCTAGATGAGACTACCTCAATATAAGTTTATATGCTAATATTTTATATTAATTAGAATATTTAACCTATGTACGATGTATATTTCACGGTGAGACAACCCCATATAAGATTAATTTATAATTTTGATTTTTCTAGGTAATAAATACGTATTGATTAACAATTTCTCGTGCAGCAAATAGTAATTATTGAGTGTGGTATTTAGTGTGTTACTACCTTTAGATTGTCAAATTTCTAAATCTGTAGTATACGTTATATTTATAAATTAATTTTCAACTTAAATTTTAAAAGTTTACTTAAATTGAAAACTTATTATGAAATACATTTTAAAGTTGATAGTGTTTACTTAAATTAAAAACTTCACATTTAAGAACAACTATAAGTGTGATTTTGGGTTGGTAATGGATTAGGAACCGATATTGAATATGACTCTGATTTCAGGGTGTAAGTCTTGTATGAGACAGTTTCATAGAGACAAATATCTTATATGTAAGTTAAATAGCTTAATAATTATACAAATTATTAACATATAAACTTATTGTTTGAGATCGTGTCACCGAAAAATGGTCTTTCTCTAGAGTAACATAGCTCTATATTGAAAGGTAATGAGTTTGAATCTGGTGTGGTACATCTAATACAAAATAAAGGCAATATCAAATTTCAATCGAACTTAAAGACATAAACCTGACACATTGACTCAAACTACATATCTAGACTCAATCGAGGGGTGATCTCAATCCATGACCTACACTTATATTAGAATCTCTTTAGGCTAATTTATTAGAATTTTAGAAATAATGGATTAAACGATAAGGAAAAGAGTCGTTGACTAGTACAGAGCGTACAAAGAAAGATAGTTGTCATAATCCCACTTAACTAAAAAAAAATTAAAAAGCGTGCATGCAAAATCCTTAAGTCAAAAGAAAATTAGATCAAAAGGATGATAAAGTAAAGGTTACAGTCAAAATAATCCTGCCAGTTATACACAATAAAATAACACATAACGATCAACCTTTGTATGTCTAAGAACTACTAAAACTTCATCATAGTTAGAATTCTCAATCAATCTATAATCCTTGCTAACATATGTTCAACCCTAAATCTATTAATTCATTATTTTCAAGACCCAATAGGTTTTTTTTTTTTTTTTTTTTAATTTAAAAAATAGAGTTTAAGTATGAGTCTAAAACATCCACCCATGAGCATCCATGGTGTGAACACATAAGATTCCAAATATAAATTTCATGCAATGTTGCAAACACCGCCTTATAATCCCGTTTGGTGCGTCAAATTTCCATCACACCAAGCATCTCTTTTATCAAATAATCACCTTTTCTCAACACTTTTTAAAAAAAAGAGAATATAAATTTATTCTCTATTTTCTTCTATTTACACACTTTTAATTAAATAAAGTGTGTCCTCCACACGTCAATGATGATGCCCTATAAATACAATGTAACAAACTAAGTGTGCCCTCCACACTCTTGCCTTTATCTTTGGATTCTACTCATTATTTCCATCTTACTTTCTTTTGTGACCAAAACTTTCTATTTGCTATATGGCTTCCGAACTCTCATTGAAACAAGTTAAGCCTATTGATGTAACACAAGAGCCCGACAACACGAACGGGTCGAAACCCGCCCAATGGCTTCGAGCCGCAATTCTTGGGGCGAATGACGGTATTCTAACCGTGTCTTCGCTCATGATTGGTGTTGGAGCAGTTAGGCCTGACCCGGGGACCATGGCACTAACCGGGCTAGCGGGTTTGTTTGCCGGGGCTTGTAGCATGGCTCTAGGCGAGCTCGTGTCAGTCTGGGCTCAGCGAGATGCAGAGCTCTCTCAAATTCTGAGAGATCATGAGGCCCAGCCTGGGGAGCTGGGCCTCTTGGAAGAAAAAAAGAAGGCCCTACCTAGTCCGTTTACTGCTGCGGCTGCATCAGCTGCAGCATTTGCAGTAGGAGGCGGAGTTCCTCTCTTGTCAGCCGCTTTTATAAGGCCGTATAGGGTAAGGCTCGCGGTGGTACTAACCACCGTGAGCCTTGCATTGTTCGCTTTCGGATGGATCGGGGCCTTCCTAGGCAAGTCACCAGCACTCAAGTCATCCTTGAGAATCTTGGTAGGAGGATGGGTGGCCATGGGAGTCACTTTTGGGTTAACAAAGTTGGTTGGGTTAACAGGAATATAGGTAGCTAAAAACTAAAAAGTGTACTTTTTTTACCTTGTGTATTAGCAAACTACTATTACATATTTGCATAGCTTTTACTTAGCTTGAAATCAATGTGCATGCAAATTTTATACATGATATCAAATGAAAAGAATTATTACTAACAGTAAAAATTGTACTATTATAATACTACTATCACTTATTTTTCATTTGATGTGGATATTTGTCTTTAGTGCACTATTGATTTATTTCTAAATAATTTAATGTTTGTATATTTTTGCTGACAGCACCCTTTGTTACATTTTAATATGCTATTGTACGTACTTACTACCAAAAAAGAGTAGGGTTAAACGAACAAAGAAGCATAAGGAAGAAAAAAAAAGTGAGCGTAATGACAAATAGGTATCTATAATGTGAGAAGAGGTACTATTAGTGAAAAAAATATACAAATATATAAAAAGATTGGATTATTCATAAATAATTAATAGTAGAGATTATACATATAATAGATGGTAAATAGGTGGGAATATTTCAAACAATTTTTCCTTAACAATATATGGGAAATTATCAATGGTACCTTTGTGTTTTTGGACTTTATCTTTGGTACCCTCGTGCTTTTTCGATTATCAATGGTACCCCTAACATTTCATATGCTAATTACAATCGTATAACATTATTCTAAGTTTTTGTCGTTATCTTGTCGTTAAATCCTTTTAAACACAAACCATGGTCATTTTGTTTGAACCTTCTTTGAACCTTGAATAATGTCAAGATAACGGCCAAAACTTGAATGTCACAGTTGTAATTAGCATAAAATACTAAGGGTACCATTTATAATCGAAAAAACACAAGGTACTAAAGATAAAGTGCAAAAACACAGGGGTACTATTGATAATTTCCTATAATATAATAGACTAGTAGTACATAATATACTACCTCTTTATTTGGGTTATGAGTATGTAGTAACAAATATAAATTAGAGAAAAAGACTTATTTGTTCTTATTTGGAGAGACCATTTCTATCATGCTGAAATGATCTCATATAAGACGAGATGTATAAATAAGAGGGAGTAAGTTACCAAGTTAATGAGAATAACCCATGTGCAAAACATATGTTTTCATAACAAACTCTAAGGTTTTAACTAACTGTTAACTAACTCACAAGCAACTTGTAACAAACTCTTCATGATATACGTGAAGGATTGCCAAGCAGGATGGATAAATAAAATTAATAAAATTTATATTTAGCCCGTGATTAATAAAATTACAATTTGAGTCATGGACTCTTTGACCGCACTTCTCCAGTATGGGTATGAGTTGTCGTCTATCTTCCCTATCCAGACCCTGACCATAGTTTGTTTACGAGTGGGATACACTCGATATGACGATGATGATTAATAAAATTACAATTAATGTTATGGTTTCCACATCTATTCGACCTGATAAATATAAATTTTATTATACTTTAAACCTAAACCAACTTGTTATTAATTTTATCATAAGAATGAAAACCGAATAAATTGATTTTTAAACCTAAACCAAATTATTATACTTTGTTATTAATTTTATCATAACTTCAGTTTATAGTGATTTGTTGTATACTTGTATTGTTTTTTATCACTACAAAGAGCACATATTGTTTCTTGTAAATACAACAATACTTGGCCCATTAAAATGAAACTAAGCCCACCTTAATAACTTGTGAAGTGGGCTCTTTCTCTAAGTAAGGTGGAAATGACCCATCAAATCTCTCCATTCTGAGTTGGGAGAATGACCCAACAAAATTTAGATTTATGCAAACAATTTATTCATATCATTTGAAGTGTTTTAAGAAATGTTTTCTTATTAGAAATTTTTTAAAAGTAATTTGGCTACACTTTCACTTAAGGAAAGTTATTTTAGTTGACAACTTTGTTGTGGTTTGTTTACTCTTTTAGTTAGCAGGTCATCTCTTGAGAGACCGTTTATAGTATAGACGTCTCATAAGAGCCCAGCCCACATCTCCCTTTTAACTTATAAAATCATCAATCAATTTTTTTTTAATTTATATATTGGGCCAGCACAAAATTTGAGATATCTATTGTATAGACGGTCTCAAGTAAGAATTTGTATTTAGTTAATTATCATTGTCAAAAGATTCAAGCTGTTTCCTTTTTTTGATGACAACTATTTTGCGCAAATTCAATGCAAATTTAAAAGTCAAATAATTTTAATTCTGATATTTTTAATATTTCTAGCTAAAAAATTGATATTTAGTAAATATGTATTGAGACGTATCTATCAATATCCTACATGAATATGTTTTTTCATATAGATCATTGTGAAATTATAGTCAAAATTTAACACTAAAATTCTTAAATTTATGATAACGAAGGGTGTATTGTTTGATAAAAGTTGTACAAATTTAATATAATGTAAGACCTCACACCCATCACTTGGAAAAAACTTTTCATAAATATCCATCGTACATCTACCCACAAAATTCATACACATACACGCCCGACTCAAATTGATGCGGTGCATAGTTTTACAATCTAGGATCAAAGCATTGATCCCAATTTTAATATGTATTGAGTTGCTTGATTAATTATAGGAAAATATATTTATGATTAAATCTAGGCTAAGTAAACTTTAAATTAAATAGCTTTGTTAACCTAGTTAATAGAATGAAAGTTTGAAATCAGGAGTAAATTATGTTTAAGTTTATTTTAGTTTGATTCTTATAATTTTAATTTATCAAATAGAATGAAAGTTAGAGGACCAACTTTTTTTTTTAATAAAAAAAAAGTTGATCCTCTGACTTTTTCCATAAATAAGGGCCTAATTAAGATGACATTTATTGATATGAGTCATGGAAAGCAGCGAATTTTTGGTACAGCAGGTGTACCAAGTCAGATATATGATGTGGTACAGCATTCCATTACTTATTTGCCACATCATAAAGTATTGTCTTTTGAATATTTAAAGAAATTATTCACATTCAAAGGTTTATCTCTCTCCTCCTCCCCTAAAAAACCCCAAATCATCTCTATGTTTAACCTATACAAATCCAAAAAGACCCAGAATTTTTATGATTTTCAACAACTACAATCAAGAATAAAAATTGGGCATCGGAGCAATGAAGATGAAGTAAGTTCTTCTATTTTGTTCTCAACTCTTTATTTCAATATCAATTATAGTTTTGTGTTTCATTTTTTCAGAAATTTCTGTATCATTTCTTTTAGATAAAAATTATAGTTTGCTCTCAATTTGTTTGTGAAGGGTGTGAAATTGAAGGGTTTGTCAAGTGTGTGAAATTGAAGGGTAGTGTTAAATGTTTTTTTTGGTCATTGATTTCTTTGTAATTGATTTTCCAGTATAAGTTATTTTCATATTCATCAATTATGAAAATACCTATTGTAGTTGATTCTCTATGAATTTATCCATTGTAGTTGATTTATATGAAAATACCCATTATAAATTCTCCAGTAAACTAAATTATAACCCATCCTTATGGGTTCTATTTATATACCCATTGTAATTGAATTTTTTGATTGCTTTGTAATTGATGTTTGTATGTGAATTAAATTGTGTGTTAATGTGTTCTGTTTGATACTGTTAAGTTAGATCCATCTCTTTATTTTCATCCTGCTAATTGATGTTTGTATGTGAACTAAATTGTGTGTTAATGTGTTCTGTTTGATACTGTTAAGTTATATCCATCTCTTTATTTTCATCCTTATGGGTATAACTAAATTGAATTTATAAACCCATCTCTTTATTTTCATCCTGCTAGTTTACTCAAAGACTGTTAAGTTAATGTGTTCTGTTTGATATTGGATGCAAGTGACTTTGATGTTCACTACCTATTAGCTCAAATGGTAGAGCATCATGTGTTACACGAATGATGTGGGTTCGATTCCCACGTGGGTATATCTTGTTAATTTAATTGCTCATAATTACTAGAATGCAAATAACAACAATAATTCATAGCTCCATTTATGTAAAGTTTAATTGAATGTTATAAGCACCCCCAAAGTGACATTACAAAACAGCTAATATATAGCAGTGAAGGGCATCCTTTAAGCATCCATCAGACATTTTTTGGGCAACACTGCCAACAAGCATACAGTAATACATCATACACATCAAATTATGCACTAATACATCAGACATCACTTCCAAATAAAGGCAGTGAAGAGTATCCTTTATGCAACCAACAAGAATTCAACAGCTCCATTATATGTTCAAATCTGAATGATAGGAAAATCAATTAGAAGTCTAACAAATTATTATAGATCATATATGTAAATAAATATGCGAATAACAGTTTACCAGGAATTGTAGCTGATCTTTTTGCTTGAGTTCCCATTTTCTTCTTCTCAAGAGCCCCTTTTATTCTTTTGTTAGATTCACCAACCGGTCTCTTGTTTTTAGGATTCTTGACTTGAATTTCTTGGGATTCATATGGATCTTCACATTCATCATCCGTATCATCAGAATTTGATGAACTATGATCAGGCCCTATATTCATATTAGCAACATGACATTCAATCTCTTGCATCCAAGATGATAAGTGTCTTTCGGCAATCTCAATTCCTTTTGAATCCAATACACTATGGTTGATTAATTTGTATGCTTTAATCATGAGTTTGTTTCTCATTAATGTTACCGACGACTTTTTATCTTTATCAGCTAACTCGGTACCATCTTTGTAACGGTCCGGTTCGCGTGAGCCGGATAATCATATAAAAATATGAATCCGGTTCACAATTGGACACTTAGTGGGAAGATTCCCATCCAAGATCGTCAACGTTCCATTGATAAGGGAATATAACTAAGCGGAAACTAAAGCATATGGTAGCAGCAGGATTGTAAAGTTCATAATACAACTTGAGAACCCATCGACCTCTACTAACGAAACGACAAATTAAACTAATTTAAATTCCATTACACAAGTGTAAATTATTTCTTATATATTTATTATTACATAAATCGCGGTCTTCCAAGTTTACAGACTGGATCAAAGCTTGTGTCTCAACTGTGTCCTTCTCCATTTTGGTTAACGGTTCTCCATTAAAGCCGTTTGATGCAAAGAAAGGGCTCCGTCAGGGTGATCCCATATCTCCATACCTTTTTGCCATTGCTATGGATTACCTCTCCAGGCTTATGCAGAAGCAGACTTCCTTCCGTTACCACCCCAGATGCAAGCGAGCGAATATTACCCATCTCCTCTTTGCAGATGACCTTCTCTTGTTCTGTAGAGCTGATCTCCCTTCGGTCCAGAGTATGATGCGCACTTTCCAAAGCTTCTCAAGGGCTTCCGGTCTCGAGGCTAACACTTCTAAAAGTAATGTCTATATCTCTGGGGCTGATGATCAATGCAAGCTGAGTATCCTTCAGTACTTACAGATGGAAGAGGGCTCTTTCCCCTTCAGATACCTTGGGATTCCTCTTCACTCTAAGAAGCTGAACTCCCGTGAATGCAGACCGCTTGTGGATAAGATTGTTGGTAGAATTAGATATTGGTCCTCTAAGCTCCTATCTTATGCAGGTCGTATCCAGCTGGTTCGCAGTGTGATAGGGGGCATTCACAATTTCTGGGCCCAAATCTTCTGCATCCCTAAGAAAGTCCTTAAAATGGTCGAGAGTACATGCAGATCGTTCATTTGGACAGGCAGAGAGGGTATTTCTAAGAAAGCTGCTGTTTCTTGGAGTCAGCTAGGTCTCCCTTACTCTAAAGGAGGCCTAAACTTGAGGGATATGTACAAATGGAACAGGGCTGCGATTCTGAAGCATCTTTGGAGTATTGCGACTAAGAAAGATAATCTGTGGGTCAAATGGGTGCATAGTTACTATCTGAAAGACCAAGATTGGAAAGATGTGAGGCCGTCAATTCATGCCTCTTGGAGCTTCAAAAAGATCATCAAACAGAGAGATCTGGTAGACACTTTGGGCGGCTGGGAGACTATAACTAATGAGAATGGCTTCAGTATTGGTAGAGTCTACAATCTGCTTATAGCTGATATTCCAAGGGTTGATTGGGGGTCCATCATGATCAAGAATGTCGCCACCCCTAGTGCTCGGTTCATTACTTGGCTAGCCATCCAAAACAGGCTAGCTACTAAGGATAGAGTAGGCAAATGGATCGACATCTCAGACGACAAATGTGTTCTTTGCAACAGTTTCAGGGAATCAGTGCAGCACCTCTTTTTTGATTGCCAGAATGCAAAGGAGGTCAGGGCCAAAGTCTTCAGCTTCCTCACCCATGATCCTCTCGAAGTCAATTTCACAGATGAGATCCAGACTATGAGTAAGATTAACCGAAAGAAGACAGACCGAGCCAAGTTGATTGTGGGCATCTGGACTGAGATGATTTACAGCATCTGGATGCAGCGCAATAGGAAAATTTTTGATAACCATTCCCTCAACCAGAAGGAGGTTATAGATTGTATAGTGTTTAGAGTAGCAGGAAGAGTTAACAGTAGAATGAACGATATGCTTGTATCTAAGTAGTTAGTCTTGCGTTTTTGGGCTAGTGCTCTGCTTTTTGTATAGGGCATTAGCATTTTTGGGCGGCTCTTGGGGAGTTAATTTCCCGCTTGAGCGTTTGTTTTCTCTTCTTGGTATATAATACAAATCATTTGTCAAAAAAAAAAAAAAAAAAAAAAAAAAAAAATCGCGGTCTTGGGTGACGTGATCCTAACTTCGACCTCACTCCAATTCCCCACCTGCAATCAACCTGCTAGTTGTCGATTGACAACGGAAGCAAGTTCAAAAGAACAATCCAATACACGTCAGAGACAACATACAAAATATAAACAAGTGGAAAACAAGCAATGTGTTCACCCTAGCATGCAAAGGCTCTAATATATATATTTATTCAAAACCCCCACTTGAAACGTTGTCCGTCCTATACGGGTCGTCCAAGTAATAATCCATTTCATTTGGAGGAATACACTTGGGAGAGCTAATCCCAAGGCAACCACCGACCTAAGACGTTGTCCGTCCTGTTCGGGTCGTCAAAGGTTAAAGTATGCATACCCCCATGGTGACCGTAATGATCCAAAACTGCCATGGGAACAAAATTTATATAATCCATTCCAATTTATTAACCCATTGGGATAACCAAAACATCCATCCTCAGTTTCCAAGTTAAACTTCTTTCAAATTATTTGAGGTGTCTAATCCTTATGTGAGTCACAATGCAATGATCAAGAATGAAACAACATTACTTGCACAACCACATATAATGTATGGTCTAAGCGTGTACCTTTAAGCAACAGCAAACAGCGATAACTCAAATGCTAATCGAGGTTAAATTCTAAGGATTCAAGATTAAATTAGCACAATTGAACACCCAACACCAAACTTAAGAATTATATATTTTTTTTCTTTCAATTCGTTGCTTTAACCGAAAATGCCCAAGAATACCAATGAATTTTTCTGAAAATTTCCTCCTATGAATCACTCATATAGCATGCTTAATTTCATAATAAATTCATGGAGTAATTGCCTAATTTCAATGCCCTTTTAATTATCATCAAATTACACTTAATTAGGGAGGAGTTACATGACCCCTCGATCTTCCTCCACTCAACGTCCATCCCCTCAAATTCTCATTTTATTTTTATTTTTAATTTTTTTTATTTAATTATTCCAAATGAAATTAATTGCTTAAATTTAATTTTACCACTCATGAAAACATTAAATCAGATAGATAACGATAACTCGTTACGCGACAAATATTAATTCACTCGAACTTGATTATTATTTGATTTAAATCTCGAATATTAATTTATTAAAAATCACGGGGTGTTACAATCTTACATGAAATTCTACGGAAGACACTATTGGTACTTTCACTCCTTTGAGTGGATCTTACTCCGGCTGAAAATGAGTCAAGACTAAACGCGGGGCACCATTTGTGACGAATATCATACAAACGAGATAACCATTTATGCTCAGCAAGATTGAATGTTTGTATCATTTTTGCCCAATTTTCCTCAAACTCAATCACCGAACGACAACCATATACACATTTTGTAAAAGAGTTTTTGAACCCTTCAATTGAATATTCATGGCTAAGATGTCTCCCAGCATTTTCAGATAAATTCCACATACACAAGCGATGTTTGGTATTCGGGAATACTTGTTGAATGGCATTGGATATGGCAGGGGCTTGATCTGTAAAAATTGTGATTGGATGTCTATCGCCCATCTCTTTTAAAAAGGTTTTAAAAAGCCAAACAAAGCTCTCAGTAGTCTCATCCAACATAAAAGCACAAGCAAAAATCACATTTTTCTTATGATGATTAATGCCAGTAAAGGGAGCACATGATAAACCCCACTTGTTCGTACGATATGTAGTGTCGAAAATAATCACATCCCCAAAAGACTCGTAATCTATCAATCACTTGCCATCTCGCCAAAAAAAAGTTTGTCATGTGACCTTCATTGTCTAATTGCACTGTGTAAGAAAACATAGGGTCCTTCTCATGCTCCATCCTAAAATGATTAACAAGACTTTGTGCATCTCCAGCTTCTAGTTGAGTTATCCTTTTGGAGTGGATATGATTATTTAGATCTTCTAATGTAAACTGAACATTCTTTTCACCACCCATTTCATTTGTCAAGTAAGAAAATGTTTGTGTAGCTCCGATACCAGCATTAATCATAGATGAAATAACCAAACTGTTTGCTGCATATATTTTTCGATTGGATCTTAACAAATGCTTCTCATCATTGGATGCCAAATCATTATTATGTTCATCAAAAAAATCTGAGAGTTCCCACGAACCATTTAAATTCTTGATTCGTGCAAATGCTTTACAATCGGTACGAATAATTAAGCTATTCTCAAATTTAGCATATGATCTTCCTGCTTTTGAACATAAGTATGTGCCTCCAATGATTTTTCCATCCTTATTTCGACGTAAGACATCCTTACGCACGCTAAATCCCTTATCAATTGCATATACATTGTAGTAATCATAAGCTTCTTTTTCGGTGCTAAATAAAATGCCAATTTTGAGAACATTAGATACATCTCGATCAAGAATGGTAGGTTGCACTTCCATTTCAAGATTATCGCTTATTTTAGACATTAATATGTAAAAAAATCCGTTTAATCTTTTCTATTTATTATCACGCATAATCAAACATAAATTACAACTAAAAGAACTACCAACAACTCTAGATAATTATCGATATTATTGTGCCGAATGTGGAATGACAAAGATACAAAAGCAATGACTATGTAAATGTTCATGAAAGAATCAAAATACAGAATAGCGTAGATAATTAAACGAGATTCATACATGGTTCTTCATAAAATGCTCTTCAGTTGAAGTAGTTCAGAGAACAAAATACTTCCTGACTATTGAACTGGAGTCTGGAAGAATGAGCAGGAAATTGCTGAATTTTTTATTTTAAAACTAAAAAAAATAGACTTTATTAAAGGAATGACTCTTGAGCTTCCCTTGATGACATGGCTTTATGTGTCCTGATTTGGCATAATTTAATTAGTAGGTTGTACCAAATATGAAAGCTTATATGGTACAACAGTTGCACAAAAAAATTTCTGCATGGCAAGATCCATTTTCCATAAATAAGAAAATATTTTGTTTTCATACTAGGTGTTTCTCGATATCTTAGATTCTTTAAATTGTTATTTAGAATTAAGAATTTCTGCTCTAATTAGTTCATTCAATAACATTTTTAGTTGTTTAATTATATAAATTTGGATGTGCTAGATATAAGTTCCTCATAGATTTTTTTCAATAATATTTTTCTCGAGTTGGAGAACTCTTTAGTCGCACTTGCCTTTATGGGTACGAATTGTGTTGTCATTTCCTTTTCAGACTCTGACCATAGTTTTCTATTAGCAGGATACACTGAGTATGATGATGATGATGATCTTCACATATCCAAAAATGATTCTCAAGCTCTAAAAGTGATCGTACTTGAATTTTCAAAAGTTGATGATTTTTAGATCAGAAAGGGATAAGATCAAGCTTCATCTTCAATTGATTTTTCAACTAATAATAAAGGTAAGTTTGTAAGAGTTTAAAGAAGTAAAGATGAAAAGTTTGTTAGAAAGATTAAATGATAATGGTGGTAATGATCTCATGGCTAGGGGGGTTTAATGGGTATTAGGCAAATTTTTGAGCTAATGTAAGTACATGCAAGTGATGCATAGGAGATGCATAAGACATTGGTGGTAATGATCTCATGGCTAGTGTGTAATAAGGGGAAGAGTGTGTAAGTGATGCATAAGACATTGGAGTCTAGAAGCAGGTTAGCTTGTTTGAGGAAATGGTAATAATTTGTATAAGTGATGATGAACATCATGGGAGTTAAATAGGAGGTTTGGTTCATCCATCTATTGTTCTTGTTTGTACAAGTGGATACGTTTTAAAATAACGGGCAAGTTATTTAAAATAATGGGTACTTAAGGTTCGATTATTCACTTGCATCCAACTATTGAATGCTACACGTACTGTGTGCTGCTTGATGTGCTGCTGTGGATGTTGGAGCATGGTAGGCTTCTCTGTGTGCCTGCTGCTGCGCAAGCTGCATCTATGAGCAGTGGACTACGGTCTTGCAGTACAGGAATGTGAAATGCTGGCACGTCAAGCAACAAATGGTCTCTTTGAGTTGGTGTCGCAGCTGGTCAAGCCCAAAGGGAAGCAATGCGTATGAACTTGGCTATTGATTACGTTCTGTTTTTGCCCAAATCATTCTCCATGATGGGTGTTTTGTGATCATTAAATGTATTAGATTTAAGTTTTTGCACAGTATAGTCTGAAACGTATTGTCAATGTAAATCATTAGAGGGATATATCATCTATGTATTGGATAAGAGCATTGTTCTCTTTTTGGAGTTGTCTTTCCCGGCCTAACGAATGACAAGGGGCCTGTCCCTTAGAAGCTTAGGTTTGGTTAGTCTTCTCAGTCTCTTGGACCTTTTGTAAGCTTCGGATATCTTTTTCTCTGACATTTTATAATACTTACTTTGCCAAAAAAAAAATTTTGCCTGAAACTATACTTAAAGTTTATAACAAAAATATGGATAATTTTTAGGTATAAATAACTAAATTAAAGTTATAAGGTTATAATTATAAGTAGTCAAAGTTGTTAAAATCGCAATTTTACGTAGAATCGTTTAGAGAGGTAGAATTGAATCGGTAGAATCGAATTTTAGAATTGTACGATTCTACAAATTTAAACTTAAAAATATATTAAAAATATCTAGTTTCTTATTATTATTATCCAATTCAAAAGTTTAAATTTATGAATTAAAATTTCTTTGACTTTATTAATTTTAAAAATATAACGAAATTTTTTTAATAATAATTAAATTTTCATATCAATTAAGAAATTTGTTTTTTATAAATTTTCATGATGTAAAATTTGAAATTTATGTGTTGAAAGAGATTAGTAAAAGATGGTACATAAGAAAAATTAAAAATAATTGATACTAAATTAGTAGAATCGAATCATTAAATCGTAGAATCGTAGAATCGTGTTATGATTCTACCTCTAAAAATTTTATGCCAAATAGGATCACAAGATTCTACAACTTTAAAATTCTACTTGCGATTCAAATTGCTCGCTTATTTTTGAATCGTAAAATCTTAAAATGCGTGATTCAATTGTAAAGCATTTTCATAGCTTTTTTTTGGATATGTTGGATTGTATAGAAGGTTCATACCTATCATTTTTCTAAGATTGTTCAACCTCTCACAACACTATTAGCCAATGATGTATCACTTTTGATTTCTAACGAATATTTGTAAGCCTTAGAGAAACTGAAATAGGCACTAATATCTATGCTAGTAGTCCATTTACCACATTGGAAATTGTTTTACCAGATGTGTGATGCTAGTGATCAAACAGTTTGAGCAATGCTTGTTTAATGTAGGAATGGTAAGTAGGGATGGTCACGGGTCTAGGATCTTGTTGGACCCGCTTCAGACCCGCCCCTTTTTTAAGGGTTTAGGTCTTATTTTTTGAGACTCATCGGATCTGGGTCGGATCTGAATCTAAAAAATAATTGGTGGATCCGGGTCCGGGTCTAATATCTGGACCCTACACCCGCCCCTTGGACCCTTATAAATATTAAATTATCTATTTTTATTTTTCTTCTACGTATGAATTTTGCCCCCAACACTTATTTTCTTTTTATATAATCATAATATATATAAATAATATATATGCTACTTGTTAAGTGTTAACCCAATAACCCTTATTTCATGGACTCGAACTAGTGTTTATAATAGGATTTAAGCGTATATGTGTAACGCTATACGAGTTTAGATGTTAAATTAGTATTAAATATTTGTAAAATACGATAATAACTCATACAAATATCGAAAAATATAATGACTTACAAATGTTTTCAATTTTACAAATCAAAGAGACTTTATTATAAGACCTACTAAGGACCCATTAAGGACCCTAGACTCATCAGATTCGGAGGGTCTGGGTCCGGGTCTGAAAATTTTGGACCCTTAGGGTCCGGATCCGGGTCTGAATCTCAAAAAATTAAAAGGGTCCGGATCAGGGTCTGGTTGGACCCGCTCCAGACCCGCCCCATGACCATCCCTAATGATAAGCTTTATGCCATTTATTACACTAGCATGACACTAAATGAAGCTCTCCGCTCCTAAATGTCGTCACAAAAAGGAATGTTAATTAAAATTAAAAAAGATAAAATCATTGCGGTTGAAGTAATGTTAGATCACAAAAAGGAATGTTAATTAAAATTAAAAAAGATAAAATCATTGCGGTTGAAGTAATGTTAGAGTAGATAGTAGAAATACTTATTTTAGTTTGGAAAATTCAATGTGATAATCCTGAGATTTTGGGTTTTCCATGTGAATTTTTTAAATATTTTGGTTAACACGTGGAAAGCCCAAAACCTCAGGGTTACCACGTATTTCCCTTTTAGTTTTAATTGTTAGCGGAGAATATATTGACACTACATCAATAAATTAACATTTATATATATATAAAGATAAATATGATTGTTTGTGGATTATATGTTTTATATTGATTTTGAATGTTAATGAAGAATAATAAGCAAGGACCACAAGAATAAAATATTAAGAATTTATTAAAAAAAACAAGGACAATTTTGTCCAACATAAGTAAAAATAAGAGTTAAATATCACCAAAATTATAAGATGAAATAAAAAGATTAATTCCTTATGACTCTCCAAAATGACAAATAGATATTATATATTCAAAATATTCCACAAAGTGTGGAAAATATGCTATTGTTGGGTTTGAATTTCAAAATGATGATTGTTGATCAAGTAAAAAATGTTTAGAAAATTTTGAATGAGACTTTCAAAATATTTAATAGCCACATACATAGCTGCTTTCTAAAGAATCGAGTTATAAGCTTGAATCTTAAGACTCCCATAGCCTTGGAAATATAGTTGTTTAGAGACTTGAACGTTGTAACTCAAACAATATGAAGCTATAAATAGAGTGTGAACATATGACTTTAACTCGAATATATCTTATGCTCTAAAACCATCAGACTAAAACAAGAAGTCTTTTACATATGTTTTTATTTTAAGTCTTCTTATACTGATAAATATAGATTTATATTTGATCCTTGTGTGAGGTTAATTGTAAAAATAAAACACTGATTTTCTAAAGCTTGAGCTTGAGAGTCTAGTGAAGTAAGATTGTTTCTTTCATATATTGTTAAGCATAGTGTTAGGTTAGTGTTAGGTTATAAGTGATTCCGTTATTCTTTCTATTTACTTGGTGAGTGCATAACGTAAGTGATTGTGGTAGAGGTCCTACTAGGGTGTTTGTGTAGACGATATAAAAACTTGTTATGTCTAGTGTCAACTACAAGAAAGCAAAGGAGTAATAAAAAGAGTAAGAATTACAAATCCTAAGGGCTGGAAAGAAACTCAAAGGTGTAGATGTAGATCTTTTTCAGAAATAAACTCATTACATGCTTTGTTTTGTCCCTATTTTTTTCTGTCTTTATTTTTGCGGTAACTTTGTTCATTATATAGTTTCTTAAAATCATACATATTAATAAAAATGCTGGAAAATGACAAGTGTCATCTTTAAAAAGCCTTGACATATGAAATTATTTAAATGAAAGATAATTGATTACATGACAATATCATACATATTAATAAAAATGCTGGAAAATGACAAGTGTCATCTTTAGGGAGCCTTGACAAATGGAATTATTTAAATGAAAGATAATTAATTACATGACAATATTTACCTAACTTAGAATCTGACTTTTTAAAATTGAAGCTAAATTAGGTAAAGTAGCTATTTATTTTATTAAAAAAATTTTATATACCTGACCTATAATTTGATGTATTTAATTGAATGAAAAGTGAGATATTTGATAATAATTTTTTAAAAAATGATCATTTAATTTTTGCGTTAAAAAAGTCATGTATTCGATAAATTTAATCACAATAATATACACTTGCATTATTATGTGAAATTATATATTTTTATATATTTTATACTCATAAATCGTATATTGTACGAGTTTCTATACTAGTTAAAGATAATCTCACCGTATGGGCCAAGTTGTTTGGAAAAATTGGTACTCGCGTATGGGCCACAAATTACGTAGTTCGTCTCGTTAAATAAACAGAGTGGAATTTAGGATGTTCATTTCATGATTTGTGATTTTTAATGTGGAAGTAGTCACGGATCTAAAATAAATTTTCAACATTAAGTCTTGTCAAGACTGTTTCGCCATCAGACGGGCCTATAAAAGCAGTTCAAAGTTAAACATATAGTAATTAACTAAATAAAACTAGTTTTTCATAAGAAAATTAAAATTTGGTCAACTGATATTAAGCCGTCTCACGTGAGACGGTCTTAATAAAAAATTTGATTGAGATGGTTTAATTTTGTGATTATTTTTATTAGGTTGGCTCCTACAAGACTATTCAGTATCTTAAACTAATCTATTATAATTTTAAAAACAAATTAATCATATAAATTTATTTTATAGTAAGACAATTTAAACAATTTAATAGGATGGCTAACTTAGTGTAAAAGTAAATATTAATGATTATACTTTATAGGTTTTTCGAATTTGGTAATCGATCCTAGCCAACTGTCACTAGCATTCAACATTGTGTGGAGGGCCAATCATTGTAACAGGATGGGGAAATCTGCATATTAAGTTTCTTGAAATTTAATCTTAAGAAAGATTAAACATGAATAACATTAATTTATGGAGGTTTTTTTTTTTTTCTAGAAAATACCAGTTTAGTTTATTAATTAATTTATAAATTACGTTGTCATATAATCTCCTATTGTTAGACTTTTACGATGTTAGGAATATTATAGGGAAACACATTCCTCATGTTATATTATTCATGGTTAATCAAAAGTTAATATTATCATAGCGAAATAAGAAAAAAAAATTGTATTATTCCGGATTGAATACTTTAGTTAAATGTTTGCTAACGTTTAATGTGCAAAAAGGTCACGGTGGAATAATTTAGTAAACCTCAGGGTTACCTCGTTAATTTTTTAAAAGTTTTGATTACCACATGAAATTTTCGTATTTTTTGTGTTACAAGGTATCAAGAACTTTTATGTTGTCCATTTTAATTTTCAAGAATTACTATAAATATGACATTTGTCCGCACTTCGATAAGATTACCACCGCACAACAACATAATTTGCTTTTAGTGAGATATAATTAGCGATATTTAATTTAAATATCGCTACTTTAAATTTTTAATAGTATATATTAACTATTTAGTGACATTTGTTTAACCCTTTAGCAGCATAATAAAAATCACACTAAAGCTTTTTACGACATAGGAGATATAGAGACAATTCTCATAAATGTCACCATAGACTATAGTAACAATTACATATGCCACTACAGACCAAATAAAGCGTTACTAAATCACTTTGTAGTAAAACTTAAAATAAAAACCAACTATTTTCACGCTAAAAATACAAATTAATGGCCTTTTTTTAATGCCAATATATTTAATGTCGCGAAAAGTTAAATATGTTGTAGAGTTGTTGTACTTATTACTTTTTTGTTTCTTGTGCTCTTTTCATCTTAGGCAAAAGCAACTCAGTAATTTTTTATTTATCCTTGTTTTATTTTCAGTCATAATTAACATTATTATTTCTTTACTTATCATCCAAATAGGGTAAAATAGACAGGGCCGAGACCCAAGATATTCGGGGGCCGTGGGCGAATGAATATATTGAGATATTTTTTCTTTGCAATTTATAACTTATAAGGACCTTTTACAACCATTATTTTTGTTTTTTTGACATGAAGCCCTGGGCAACGGCCCCTCTTGCCTACCCTTAAGACTGACACTAAAAATAGACTAAAACATAAATAATCTGAAATGGATAAAGTATTAGTCTATATTTTACATAGAACATGGCATACCGAAAAATGCTCCTACTCGAAGTGCAACCGTCCAAAGAGGAATAGACGAGAAAATATAATTGTTTTAGGCAATGGATTCTAGTAAATGTCTATTATTGTAAGTTGGAACACCAACAATATGCTTTATGCTAAGCCCCAACTTGTCAACTCTTGTTCAAATTATGTCATCTAACAGTGAAGTTCAAGGCATTTTGATCAATAATTTATGAGTCAAAATTACACTTCTATATATATTTTCTCCGTTGTATACTTGCATTATTCTTGGTATATTATTTCACTTTTTTATGCATTACAATGCATTATTTTGTTTATTTTTATGTTGAATTATACAAATTTAAAAATAATAAAAAGTTAATATTATGAAAGTATGCGATTAGACGATTCAAATAAGATCCCTCTTGACTATATTTTTACCTACACATTAGCCACATTATATAAAATAAGCTTAAACGATGAATAGTGCACAAAATCAAAATGTAGCAAGTATTTCAGAACGGAGGAACTCGGAAGTATTTAATTAGGTGGAAGCTAGCCTATATTTTTTTTTCATATATAATACAGCCAAAAAAGATTGGGATGTATATTAATTCTCCTAAGATTTGTTGTGAGATTTTTTATGATGTTTAGTTAACTGATTTTTTCACTATTATGGTTAAAGTTTACCTTTAAACGTGCCAGCCCAAAATATTCATGTAAATGAAAATTGGTGAAAACGAAAACGAAAAATATTTTGATGAGAAAATAATGTATTGGATGAAGCAACATGTATATTTTTTTATACAAGCTTTTTTTGAGTTTAAATGGATATATACTCCGATAACATTAATTATTTTGATTTCTTCAGATGAAAAAGCACTCATATAGAAATTATTATAATGATTTCAAAAAATTAGGATAATGAAGTTGAAGTATATTTATCTTCATTCACTACAAAAAAATTACAAATTTTCGATCAAAAATTTCTGACTAACCATCCGACTGATAGGCGTTAGTCGGAATTATTGAACCAAATCAGATTGGTTCAGAAGGGTTGCAAGACAACACACAAGTCTAAGAACCAGAACAAGAAGTAGAAGACTGTCTGAGGAAAACACCTGCACCAAATCCATATGCGGTGGGACCAGGTTCTTCTAAGGACATGGAGGGATCTGGGAGGGACCTAACTACATGCCCCAACTCAAAGAAACTCAACAAAAACCCTAAGAAGCAAGTTACAACAACATAAGGCCAAACAGACATAGAACAAAACACATCAGACCAGGCTGCCTGTCAGCAGACTGTCCTGAGTCTTCTAAGTCAAGGACTGAGCAACCTAGGCCTTAACCAAGCCATGTCATCTTTGCACATGGACCTAGCTTCCAAGGCCTTAAGACCATCTTGTTTACACATGTAGAACTCTAAAAATCATGAGCAAGGTGGGTCATTCAACAAATTTACAGAAAAGGCCTCCTGCACCTATTTTAGTCTCTTTTAAGTCTTTTTAATGTGCACATGACCTAGCACGTGATTCACATTAGGCTTAAGGGATGTTCAAGCGAAAGTAGCCGTTATGTTAGTTATAAAACTCTATATAAATGGATCATTAGCTTGTAAAAACTCAGTTGAAGGTGGTAGCCTAGGCCACTATGATGATTGCAAGTCACCTAAGAAGGTGACATTTGATGATGGGATGGGAATTTTTCATGAGGGGGAGATTGTTGAGTCAAGACCCAATTCTCGTGACATTGGCGATGGGTTCGATCACTTGATCAAGCATGCACTATCTTGCACTATCGAGAGTGAAGATGAGGGTGTAATGGAGTATGGACACATACGCTTTGGGTTACTCGATCACGTGACGATTGATGATGATGAGATGAGAAGGATGGTGCATGTTGATGACGACATGGGTAAAAGATTCAAAGCAACAGCGGGGCTTGAAGGAGGCTAGAGTGCTCAAGCAAAGCTGGCTCGGTCGAGCCTTAGGTGCAGCAACTTCCAGTGACTTATGTGAAGCCGCTCTACAGGTCGAGCTCACTTTACTCGGGTCGAGCGAAGGTCCTGCACGCACGTACAACTATTTTTCTGTTCTGTTGTTATGGTTTTATGGGCTTTTGTCCATTTGTCCCTAAGCCTTCTAATATGTCTTAGTAGTATATATAGGAGTCTTAGAAGTGTCTTAGGGTTTATGTGAGAGCTAAATACATAAAGATTACTAGGGTTTATCACCAAAAGAGTCTTTTCATTGTATTAGAGCTATTTGAGAGTCTTTGCTTTGGAAAAGTGTTCTAAAGCTTGCAAGGTGAGTCATTTATGAAATGTTGATTCCATTAATGATAAGATACTTATTTTGAGGGAGAGGTATCATTAGATACCTCATTATATTGTTGTGTGGTTGTCTCTTGTTGCATACTCTGTTTTTGTTGTGTTTCTTTGCAATAGTTTTGTTCTTGTTTCTTCACCATTTACTTAGCTCATTCACAACATAAAACAACAATAAAGTTTTCAAAATTGCATAAAATAAAACATCTATCAAATATGAAGCATAATTTCGTGTAATAAGCCGCTATCATGCTAATTACAACAAACCAATTCTCAACTAGCAATATTTTCATAGTCTAGCCTTTTGTATCCAAAAAGGTGTGGGTGCTTAGCTTGTTGCTTGACTCCCCATCAATTTTTTGTAAAATCTTTTTCTATGATAATAATAATAATAATAATAATAATAATAATAATAATAATAATAATAATAATAATAATAATAATAATAATAATAATAATAATAATAATAACCAATAATAATTATCTTGTTTTCGTTTCTACGTGGTAAGCACCAAGTTAAGGGAAATTAATTGCCGTAACTATATGGGCAAAAAAGTGTTTGAATGGCCGCTAAAAGATGAAATTACTATATTTCTCTTGTTTAATTCTCCATCATCATATTCTTCCTTTTTTAATATGAAATGGTAAGCACCAGATTAGTTATTATCATAGACAAATTCAATTAAAATATGAAATGTATTTCACTTTTTTATACTTTTATTTGACGGATACACAAAAAAAATAGATGTTTAATTTGGTTTTTATATTCCATCTAATAAACTTAAATATCTCTAGTTGTGAATAATTAAAAACAAAAAAAATATAATTTGGTTTTTATATTCTATCTAGAGGTGTTCAATAGGGCGGGTCGACTCAATGGGTCAAAGGTCGGGTCACGTTTTAATGCGTCATTAGCGGGTCGGGTCAATAAAAGGGCGGGTCATTAACGGGCCTTTGTGTAAAGGGTCGGGTCAAATCAGGTCGGATAATTATATTAATTGGTTGTAAAAAATACTTTACCACTTTTTTTTATATTTTTATATGTGATTGTTATATTTATAGTTGAATTGATCTAACGGGTCATAACGTATAATAAAAAAAAAACTATTTTATGAACGTTTTGAAAAAGGGTCAAAGTGGGTCGTATTTAAACAGACTTGACCCGCCCCGGCCCGTTTAACATTTGACATGACCCGCCCCGACCCAACCCATTTAAATTTTTATCCGCCCCGACCCGGCCCGTTTAACATTTGACATGACCCGCCCCGATCCAGCCCATTTAAATTTTTATCCGCCTCACCCCAACCCGGTCCATTTAAATTTTTATCCACCCCGACCCGGCCCGTTTAACATTTGACATGACCCGCCCCGATCCAGCCCATTGAACACCTCTAATTCTATCTAATAGATCAAGACCACGTCCTAAAAATTAGACCAATTCACGTACTCCCTCCAATTCAAACTAATAATTAAATTTGGTTTTTTTATTCTATCTAATAAACTTAAATATCTCTAATTGTGAATAATTAAAAATAAAAAATATAGATAAAATTTATATTGAGACAATAAATACTTCCTTAGTCCTATAATACTTGCTACTAAATGTGACATGTTATATCGAAAAAATTTCACTATTAATAGCAAATATTATAGACCGGAGGTAGTACAAATTAAGAGTGTCTAATGAAGTGTAAAAAATTAAATTAGTATTTGACTACATCTCATCCATTGAATCATATTCCTTTTCAAATCTCGATATATGCCGTACATGTGTACCTTTATTTACAAAACAGAAGTAATAAATTGGAGTCCACTGTTGACCTAGCTATTAATTTATATTTAGTCGGCCAATAATTATTGGTTTAATAGTGGTTGAATTTTGCATGTTACGCACTACTTTAATTTGCCGACTACCGTACAATTTGATCGATTCCTTTGTTTCTAATTTTATGTCTTTTTTTTGAACAATTCTAATTTTTATTTCTTTTCCTTTTAGTTTTTGGGTAAAAGCTATAGTAATTTAGGAGTTTTGGTTGGATTTAATTTCTATTAGAATACTTTACATCTTACACTTAATTATAACATTTTTTATTTTTATTTAATTTAATTTATTTGATTGTACTCATTAAATGAAAATGTGCATACTAATTTAATGTATAGTAGTCTAAAAAAAGTCTATACAAGACTTATACGTAATGATGGTTATGGGTTCAAAATCCTATTGGACCCATTTCAGATCCGCCCTTTTGTTAGGATTCGAATTTCATTTTTTGAGACCCTTAGGATACGAGTCTGGATCTCAAAAATACATAACAGGTCTGGCTCCGGGTCCAGACTGCTAGACCCAGACCCGAACTCTAGACCCATACCCTAAACCTGCCTCGTAGATCTGAATTCAGACCCTTATTATTATATAAGATTATTAACTATTTCAATATTTTTGAAATGTACTAGTTGAACAAATTAATAAAAATTCGATATATACATAAAATCTCATCAAAATTTGAAGACAACTATAAACAATAGTGACTTTTATAATAAGCTATGAATGGTCAAATCGAGTTACAAAGGATATTAACGAGTTTTTTTCATTTAATCTTTCAAATAATGTTTAGTTACTACTTTTTTTATTTGGGGTAGGCGTGCTACAACTATCCTTTCTGTAGATGGTGAATGTCAATCAATCTTTTATAAGGGTGAGCAATATTGGTGCTCAACTCGAGCGACGACCACAAATCCTTTATTCGACAGTTTCTGTTTTATGTGCGGTTTTTTATGGGTTAAGCCCTTTTGTTCTGGGCTATTCGCATATGTTTTAGGGCTATATAAAAAGTCTTAGAACATCATTAGGATATAAAAGAGGAATATACAAGATTACCCAATAAACAGTTTGTTTATCGGACAAAAAAAAGTGTTTGGGAAATTCCACGTGGTAACCCTGAG
Organism: Amaranthus palmeri; assembly: GCA_019776075.1. Lineage (NCBI taxonomy): Eukaryota > Viridiplantae > Streptophyta > Magnoliopsida > Caryophyllales > Amaranthaceae > Amaranthus > Amaranthus palmeri. Next base: position 403,365 of record JAAKBH010000084.1, read on the forward strand.
GTTTTGGTTTTTCCACGTGGTAACCAAAACTTTTAAAAAATCCACACGGTAACCCCGAGGTTTACATAATTGTTCTATCGTGACCTTTTTGCACATAAAAACATTAGCAAACATTAATTTCGAAGCTTTATGAATGATTTACGTCTATTTATGCGACTCACAATTTCAAATGCCATCAATTTTAATCTTTTTTCCCAAAACATAACCCTAATTCTACCATATTTCATCCTGATCATATTTTTCCCCCCAAATCCAAAAATGGTAAAATTAAAGTTTATATTTTGGGGGAAAAGGTTGAAATTGATGGTATTTGAAATGTCGATTCGCATAAATAGCCGTACAACAGCCTTAAAGCTTTGAAATTAACGTTTGCTAATGTTTTGCTAACGTTTTATGCGTAAAAAGGTTACGTTGGAACAATTTGGTAAACCTCAGAGTCACCGCGTGGATTTTTAAAAAGTTTTGATTACCACGTGGAAAACCCAAAACCTCTGAGTTACTACGTGGAATTTCCCAAAGTGTTTTAATACCTACAACCTAATCATAGTTGCAGGCGCTACTATTATCGTTACTGGTAACACACGTAACTATACGTAAACTACACCTTATTTTTGAGATGACTAATCCTACCTTGGCTAAATGGGGCAACTAAACCAAACTTTCTTCTTTTGTTCAATTACAAAACAAATAGTCCACCTCACCTCTATCATAAAAGCATTTTTTTTTTTGAGATAATCATAAAAGCATTTTGGCCTTGGGACTTGGGAGTATTTATTTATCTAGATGTATTTAATTTTTTTTTAATTTCTGTTTATGGATAATTTCCTACTGTTAGCGAGGTGGCTGATAAAATTAATATTTTTGTAGGTGATAAAAATTTAACCCTTATCATAAGAATGTTCTAAATTGAATATTTTTGTATCGGACTCAAAATTGATTAAAACTTGGTAAAAATTTAGATCTTTACATTGATTTTGTTAAAAAAAAAACTCTAATAATAATCATCAAACTACTAGTTTGAAACAAAAACGAAAAGCTAAAATGCAAAGCGAGGTGATATGATTGGAGTAATCTTGGTCGATATTTCTTACAGGATGATCGATTGACAGTGATATGATTGAGCCGTTCCCTTCTAGTGATTGCTAGATGCCTAGATGTATTAATAGGGACTTGGTTGTGCATTTTTTTTTGAGATATTAATTGGAGTAATTTTATCATAAATTGGTTTGTGAGTGTTTATTATTGCAATACTTGCAACAACTAGTTCATGGTAATTGATTGAAGTTTCGGCGGCTACCTAAAACATAAACTCGAACTCTACTATCTTTTATACAAGCAATATTTTTTCCCCCAAATTCAAAGATGGTAGAATTGGTAGTTAGGGTTTATATTTTGGGGGAAAAGGTTGAAATTGATGGCATGAGTTACATAAATAGGAGTACACATCATTCTTAAAGCGTCAAAATGAATGTTTGCCAACGTTTTTATGTGCAAAAAGGTCACGGTGGAACAATTTGGTAAATCTCAGGATGCCGCATGGATTTTTTTAAGTTTTGATTACCACATGAAAAACCGAAAACCTCAGAATTACCACATGAAATTTCCTTTTTTTAATCTTTTTTTAAGCTACCTTTTAGGACGACCCACACTACAACAAATTTAGCTTTTTGCGACATTAGATTTAGTGGCATCATAACAATGCCACTAATTCATATTTTTAATGTAATAATTATTAATTTTTATTTTAAGTTCAACCATAAAGTGATTTAGTGACATTTTATTTGGTCTTTAGTGGCATAAGTAATTATTAATTTTTATTTTAAGCTCCTAATCGTTGTGTCAAGAAACCAACTCAACCAAATCAACCAAAAGCTTAAGCTTATGGTTGAGGCCCCAGGATATGTTACATACTCTAACACGCCCCCTCACACGAGAGCCCTTTGGACTTGAAGTGTGGATGCAGCACATGCTCTTCTCATACATGGCGCTAAATATTCCACTTTAAATGAGGGGTGGTTGAGATTCGAACCTGTGACCTCTTGTGACTTGTCACCTGGCTTTGATACCATGTCAAGGAACCAACTCAACCAAAAGCTTAAGTTTATTGTTGAGGCCCCAGAATATAGTTTGTGAGTTATCCAAGTAAGTGACATTTATTGATGAAGGGAGATTTGATCTTAAGGGGGAGATTGTTCTACTATCAAATTGGGATTCATTCTTCAAACTCTTCTACTAGAAATGAATTTTTTTTTCTGAATTTCTTCTTCAAATTTGCTTGAAAGCAATAATAAAGTGATTTGGATTAGAGAAAGCAAATTCGACCAACAACACTCCATTGATGTATTCAAGCAAAAGAATCAAAATTGACCAAGAAACATTCAAAATTCATTCACCAACAATTGAAATTATTGTAAATTAATGTTACTAACTTTTCTTGCTTGCTAAACCAAATGAAATTCTTATAAAACCTTGGAAATATTGGTTTGATGTTGATCAATACCTTTAGTTCAATGCTCAAAAGTTGTTGTCAAACTATGAGAATTGAGGAATCAGGGTAAGAGAATGAGGGATTGGAAAATTAGAGAAATTAAAGACAGGGTTAGGAAATTAAGGGAAATGTGACCTTTTGGATGATTATCGATGTATTGAATCTCACAAACATGGCTTCCTTACTAATAGAAGGTTTCCAAGCGTTTTTAAGTAAAAATAAGTCGCGGAGGTTCAATAGGCTAAATCTCAGGGTTACAGTGTGGATTTTAAAAAAACTTTGATTACCACGTGAAAATCCGATATCTCATACTTATCATGTGAAATTTTCCTTATTATTATTATGTTATAAGGAGTTGACCAAGCTAAAATAGTGATTGATGCCCCATAGACCATAGTTATTTAGCAAGGAGCCTTGAATATATAGCCATGTCATATCCTAATTTTATTTACAATTTTTTGGCATCAAAGTACTTAGCTTGTGTGGAGTAACTGGGATGATGTTCTATGATTTACAAATATTTGAAAACAAACATGTCAAAACAAACAAAATGGATATTAGGTGGGTTTAATTTCGGTCGGGTCAGTTTGTGATTGAGTCATATTTGGGTAGGTTGTTTTTACTTATTAGTTCATGCATTGCATTTCGTTTTTGATTAGGTTAATAAAATATATAATATTTTTGAGTGTCTACTTAGAAATTTATTAGAACCCTAGTCAAAATTATTTTTACTATGAGTCTTAGTTGCTAATGAAAGAATATACTTTTTTTGTATTTGGCTCTTTGCTATCGTTGAGTTGAGACTTCTTGTAACAAATGACATATCTAGCTAGCGTAACAATTTAAATAGTCATCATTTTCTAAAGAAGTTTTTTAAATACTACTTTTAAGAAATTTTAATGTTCGATAAGGTAGAAGTTTAATGTTTAGTGGTACAAGTAAATGCTTTCAGAACGTTAAAACTTGTTCTACAAAATCAAAAGTAGTGGTTTAAGAATTTTCACTATATTTTTCTCAAAAATTTATAACTGCTACTTTCATTGATCAATATTAATTAACACAACTAATTAGACGACTAAGTATTTAACAAATAGGATTGTACAACTACAACTACCCTAGCTAGACTTAGACCACACTTCTATCTTGAGCCAAATAGGTCCAAATATGTCTCAAACAATAGCTTTGGACTAATAGGATATTATTGAACCATCTTAAAAATATAAGAAATATCTCTTTCCATTTATCTCAATTAGAAAAATTAGTATTTTTATTTTAATACGTGTAAAGTTTACTTTGTTTGGAGTAGGCAATTCATCCTTACAATCACATCATATAGTGAGTTTAGAATGAAACTTACTATTTTTTAAGAAAGTGACATTTATATTATTATTTATTTTATGTAAAGCTGAATTTTTATAATTTAAGAAAATAAATGTATATGTTATTTTCATATTTGACTTTTGGATGATTTATATAATATTAATGGACAATCAACCTATAATATGCTGAATAAATCTGCTAATGATATATACCTTACTAGAAGTAGAGTATGTTTTTGTATTGACATTTTGAAAAAAAAAATAATAATCTTCATGCCATCACATGTACGTATGCATAACTGCAATTGTCATCAACAGGAGAAATGTATGCGAACATAAATTTTGTAACCTGAGGTGTTCATTTGGATCATCGGGTTGATTTCGGGTCAGGTGTTTTGGGTTGGTTTAAAATCGGGTTTTGTGTTTACATTGGTTTTTACATAGTTGTAGATCCATTTTTAAGTCGGGTCAAATCGGGTTCGGTTATAAAGTCGGTTGTCTATCGGATCATAAGGTCTGTTTTAAAACCTCTACTTTCAATTCAAAGAGAGATAATGTGATTTTTCACCAAAGAATTGTAAGTTATAAAAATATAATTTTTCTTGATTCAATAATTAATATAATTCTTGAAGCAATTATTATTCTGATGAGCAAATTTTAATTTAACCGCAAGCGCACGGTGTACGCGTAGTGCGGGTCGAACACAAGGAGGCTTAATAATCCCAAATTGTATGTTTATGACTAGCTAAGACAAGGGTCAAACAAAGATATAAGATGATGTTCTAAACCTAAGATGCAAAAAACTAAGATGATAATAAAGATGAGGTATAACAATGATATGAAAGACACTGGGGCGTCGGGTATCACCCAATTCTAACATGGAATTCAATCACTTTCATGATTGTATGAAATTGAGCCATAAATATGAGAGAACGTGATCTAATTAGTTTCAAGCTTCCGCTCTATTGACTAATATCGATTTAAGACCAACTAGCACTAATCCTCAAACTTCCGTTCTATTGGCTAATACTAGAAGGAATTTAACTCAAATATATCTCAATCCTAAGTTAAACCAATTCTCAAACTTCCGTTCTATTGAAAAGGCTAACAAAGATATTTAAATCAAGACTCATTAAGCATAGGTTCAATCATCGACTCAAATCGCACACAATCAATCAATAAAATATCAATCCATGCTTCGAATTAGGGATTTCACCCTAACCCTAGATAAAGAAACTACTCACTACTCATGATCATACAAACCATATAACAAACAATAGATAATGATGTAGAAAGAAAGAACGAAACAACAAAACTTACTGAATGAGAAAATAACATAAACTGAAATGCGGAATTCGAATTCTACAAGAAGTTCTTCAAAGGTTGCTTGAAAGAAAACTAAAAACTACTCTAGAGAAAGTTACAGAGAATGAAAACTAAAACTAAAATCTGATTAAAAAAAATACAAAAGATAACCGCCACTATTTATAGTGGTTCCAAAAATTAGGAAGAAAACCGTCAGGAAATGCCCGGATTGAAAAAGGCGACGAGCGGCGCATATAGGGCGACGATCGTCACTCATCTGCTGGAGAAATCAATGTTGCTGCTTCGATAAGGCGACGAGCGTCGCTTATAGGGCGACGAGCGTCGCTTATAGGGCGACGACTCGTCGCTCCGCTACGGCATGATATAAATGAATTGCACGAACTGGCGACGAGCGTCGCCTATGGAGCGATGACTCGTCGCTTTGCTACGGCATGCCATTAATTGCTGCTTAATTGTGCTACGAGCGTTGCATCTCAGTATTGGCTCGTTGCTTGTCTTTCACACCATTTTCTTTGCCTTCTCCTCATCGGGACTAGCTTGTGGCTCGGTCTCTTCACGTGACAAGGGGTCTTAGGCTATTTCTCCAAGCCTTCACCCTCTTATAACTCCGAAATCTACCTAAAAACTCCGATTTTGCCTCAAAAATCACATAAATCATAAAATTGACAACGAGAGACAAAATATACACAAACTACTCAAAACATACCTAAAAACCCACTAAAACTACAAGTAAGGAGCGTAAAATGAACTCGGATAAGTGCAAATAATTGCACTTATCATATTCATTAACTGATCTTATTTGATTTATATTTCTGTTGTTATAACGTAAAATAAAGTCAAATAAGATTTTGCTTAATTCGTCTTAATATACATTTTCATAATATTAATGTTTTAGATTTTTCTATTATATAAAATTAAAAATATTAATAAATATCCTAATCATACATTGGATAGCGTTAAGAAACAATAATGTAGTAATCATTTAAAACTAGTTGAAGACTTGAAGTATAATTTTAATAGCCCCAGGGAATATATAGTATATAATAATAAAAATATTTCAAAATTAATTAGTGTTGTTATTGACTAATTTTTTCGCTCTTTTCTTTCTTTTTTTCTGAAAAAAAAGAATAAACTCGTGCTTTCATTGTTACTTTAGGGCTACTATCAATCTTATGACTGTTGGTAAACCCCCAATCTCTTTATTTTGCTTTTGTTTTTAGTTACAAAAAAAAAATCATCATCTCTATATTATAGAGTTATTCTATTCATTTATTGAATTCGATATATATCATATATATTGGGTTTTAAAGTCTCTAGATCTCATGGTGAGAGGTTGAAGTCTTATTATCAACTTAGTGGTAAAATATTATATGACATCTGTTGTGAATAGGCTAATACTTTAGTGAAGAAACAACAATGAAAACAAGTGCAATGAAACCAAAGAAAAACAGAGCATGCAACAAAAGGAACAACACAGCAATATAATGAGGTATCTTATGATATCTCCCCCTCAAACAATGATTACTTTCATTAATATATCAACATATATCAATGAGAAGCCACACACAAGCTTTGTGAACACTCTCCAAGGCAAAGATTGAAGCTTTACTTCAATCTCTCACAAAATGCATGAACTAAGAATGAAGAACTCTTTTGGCTTAAAACCCTACCTCTCAATCTTATGTATGCCTCACACTATGTTCTAATAATGTTTTAAAACTCTTTCTATAGCCCTAAGACACTTTAGAATAACCTAGGACAAAAGTGCTTGGAGCCCAAGCAAACCATAAACAAAATAGAAAGTACACTGACGTCTCTGGACCAAGCCGCTCGACCCGAGCCATGTGTGCTCGACCGGTCGAGCTAACCCACTGAAGTCACTGGCAGCCTACTAGAAAGGTCGAGCTGTCTTGCTCGACTGCTTAACTCCTGCTCGCCTAGTCAAGTATGCTTCCAGGCTCTCTCCTCTTCGAGTCTTGGCTTCACCAAGACACCATGAACCATCATCATCAATTATCCCTTGGTCAAAGGACCCAAACCTTAGCACACCATAACCCATTCTACGCTCCGCACCGCTTTTGAGCGTGCACGACATCGCATGAGCTACGAGGTGCTCAAACTCATCATCAACGTAAGGGGAATTGGCTCTTGATTCAACAATATCATCACGGGTGTCAGTTCTACTAATACAAGTCATACAACTAATATTATCAAACATATCTCTAATTTAAAGCTAAACCAAATCTAAAGACCCCTTGGAGGACGGAAAAACTTCAGTGTTAAATCTCCTGTATAATAACCGTGGGTTTTTCTATATAGAATTTTTTATACTTAAAATTGTTATGTATTTGATTGACAGTTAGTCTATTGTAGATGCCGTATTACATTTTTATTAATGAATTATTAGGTTCCTTTAAAAAAACTAACAATTACTATTTTATTTTTTTGAGAATAACAATTACTATTGGATATTATCTTTAATGGTCTATTTCGGAGTCGTTAATATGCAACATTTAACATTTGCATAAGGAATCAAGTATTAAAAGACTATAGAGATAGAAATGTTGCAAAGTAAATGGACGAATCAAAATAGAAATGTGAAAAACTCCTTTTGAGATAACTCGGTAACCATAGATAATCAGATCTCGAATTTCAATTTGAAAAACTAAAATTTGTTTTTAGTTTTAAAGTCAAGGCCATGAAAACTGATTAGGATAATATGGTCATGGCTTTGACAGATGATAACGTTTCTTTGAAAAGAAAACATGTTTCTCTAAACTATTCCAAAGATCGATTAGAAAAGGAGAAGAAAGATCTGATTGGAAGTGTAAATCTCAAAGTGATACGTTTGCCGAATAGGGGTAGATGGCGGCACCTTATCCACGTCTTAGATCACTAAACTCATCGTTTGATTTTGTTCTTTGTCGTTATGTATCGCTCTTTATCCCCTTTACTTTTATCTTTATTTTTCGCTTTTTGTACATTTCTACTAACTCTTTATGGAAGTTGCAGGTTTATCTCTCTTAGAAGCCCTTTCACGAGTCGGAGGACTCTTTGACCACACTCTCCTCTATGGTTATGAGTTGTCGTCGTTTTTCCCTCCCCAGACCCTAATCATAGTTTTCTATGAGCAGGATACTAGGTATGATGATGATGATACGTTTGCCAAATTTGCCAAATAGGAACAAGAAATTAATAGGTCATTATGTCTAAATCAAAAGCCTAACAAGTGTGGTATTGATCATAAATAAAATGTTTTTATCAAAAAGACTCAAACCACCTTTTATAAAGCGAAAGCTAATTGGTATGATCCTATTTGTTCATATTGCGGTAAAGTTTGCATGTCTATATAAAAGAGACTTATAATAAGGAAATTCCACATGGTAGCATTGAGTTTTAATGAAATGCTAGTGGTAGCAATCTTTTAAGAAAATTCCACATGGTAGCATTCAGTTTGTATGCACAAACTAATGATTGTAGCATTTTTTGTTAAGTTCTTGCTAAATTCCGTTAAATCCATCATTTTGTAAGTTTTTTTTGCACATGGTAGCATCCGATTTTTATTTAATTCACCATTTTAACATTTAATTCACCAATTTTAAATTTTAATTCACCGTTTAATTCATTAACGCCCATAAAATATTGTAATAAGTTTGTTTTCATTCAAAAATGACCGTTAAATTGGTAAATTAAATGTTAAAATAGTTAATTTAATCAAATTTGGATGCTACGATCATTAGTTTGTGCATAAACTGGATGCTACCATGTGGAATTTTCTTAAAAGAGTGCTGCCACTAGCATTTCATTAAAACTCAATGCTACCATGTGGAATTTCTCCTTATAATATGAAAAACACATATCCTTATCGTTCAACGAGCACATGTTAGATAGATTTGAGTTGTCAAAAGGAATGAGACCTCCTAACTTAGTTGATTCCGAATATGACAACAAATTTAACAAGTTGTCTAGCCAAAAGATTTGATTTCTCACGGAGAAAATTATTAGATATCGGAACAATTATTAGATGTTCAACAGTATAATAACTAGTTGCGGAAAGTATTATTATTCGACAAAGTTCCAAAGTACTGAAATTTAATTTGTTAAGATAAACATAGAGAAAATAATGAAACACAATTTTGCATACTTTAAGTTTTGAAAATAGCTACGACTACCAAATGTTACCTAAACTACTAATTTACCGAGTAATAATTTCTTTAAATTAATATTTTAACCTTGTTAAACCACTACCAACTATTTAAATTACTAAACAAGAGTCTATGAGTTCTAATAATTTATTGGAAATTTTGATTTTAAAGGTTCGAACTTTGCCTCATTTGCTTCTAAAGGTTTGAACTTTCGTTTATCCTAGAAAGGTTCGAACTTTGGGGGTCATCTTCATTTAAAGGTTTTTAAGGTTTTTTTTGGGTTGATTTTGGATTGATCATGGGTTTATATGGGTAAAAAACCCCATAATCAACCAAGAATCAACCCAGAAAACCCATATAAACCCATAATCAATCCAAAATCAACCCAAAAAAAACCATAAAAACCTTTAAATGAAGATGACCCCCAAAGTTCGAACCTTTCTAGGATAAACGAAAGTTCAAACCTTTAGAAGCAAATAAAGCAAAGTTCGAACCTTCAAAATCAAATTTTCCTAATTTATTTAATAAGTAGACAAGGCTTCATATTGTATGGCAACTATCTAAGTTAATTAACGTAAATTAGGTCACAAAACCTCATTACATCATAATACTTCATACCATTTTTGGAAAAAATCTTATCTTTTTGTATAATATCTACCAACTTAAATCCTTGCTTAACAATGCTTCACTGATTAATTCTTATTTATCTTATTCTATAGGATACAAAATATATTGTCGTATATGAGAATAACTCAAATATAGCATTTTAATTTTGCAAACAAATAAAAAAGAATTGTCCACATTATATTTTCACAAATATATGCTAATCTCAATTAAAATAGAAAAACCAATTATGAAAAAAATCGAATAAATAGAGACCATTTAATAAATTGTTCCCAAAAAACATAATTCAAAAAAAATATTTTCGGAGAAACATGGAAAAAAACCCACCTTTGCTTCTTCATCCTTCTCTTAAAGGATAGGGATAAAAACAACTCATCACCACAAAATATGTTTCATATAATATAATTTCCGTTATATATCTTTTCCAAATTTTAGTTTTCTCATCTCACAAATTAAAAAAACATGATTGTTTCACATAAGACAAATACATATAATTAGCTTATTTTTTAATTGATTACTTTAAAATTGTAATTAATCATTATATAGCTTACTCTAATAGATATGGTGTAACTATATAACCGTTTCAATTAAGAATTTGGGATAGGAAAAATTATTCGTTGACCCAATTTTTATTTCTTAAGAAATAATTTAAAAAACAAATTTTATTTAGTGTTTTTTAGCTATAAATAATTTGGGCTGCTTGTATGGGATCTGTGTCTCTCGGTGAGATGTTCTCATATAAGATATATATTAATAATTAAACTAGCTACTCTTGTAAGAGACCGTCTGTCAAAGAGACGACCTTAAAACAAAAAGGCCACATTATGATTTTCTCTTTATTTGTATTAATTGAGCTATTTAACCCATATATTCAATGCATCTCTCGGAAAGCTCGGAGAGATCGTCTCTCACAACAATTTATGTAATAAAAATACAATCTCCCAGACGAACGAAGACTCCTTTTTACCCTAATGATAATTTTTAAATTAATTAGTTATAATAATGATTTCCACAGATTCTTGTGAAAGACGGTTTCTTTAAGAGACCATCTTTAATTAAATTGACAAATTAAGAAAAATGTAGAATAAATATAGATAATAAACTTTAATAGATTGAGTTTGAGAAATATCTCAAAAAAATGATCTTTCAGGAAATTAGGTAAATATTTTTTGGATTGTAAATGTAAATAAAATCTCGTAAAACAAACTATAACTAGGATTATGGGATCTAGTTATATACCAATCGCCAATTACACGCATCTCGCGTTTCTTTTTTCTCTTATTTACTAGTTTTATATCATATACTTGTACTCTCATCATCCATCTTTCTCCTTGTCTCTTCCTCCACTTCACTCTTCTTAGCCTCTGTATTTTCTCTCTCTAACAGACCTTTCATTTTGGATTTCAATGGTGGAATATTCTTCTATTCCTCTTCACAACGATGTTGAACAACCATTACCTGCTCCTTCGCCGTTGAATGTCGTCGGGAAATCCAAAACCACTCGCGTCGCTTCTCTCGATGTTTTTCGCGGTCTTTGTGTTTTCGTATGTTTCTCCTTTTTTGATTTTAACCTAATTTATCTGCATTGTTTTAATCGCTTTTTCGATTTCTTGTTATGATTACGCATTCTTGATTTGTTGCTTTAAAATTTATTAATTTGATGGATTCTTGTTGTAATATTGTAAATTGGATTTCTTGTTAGTTTCTTTTGACGTATTTTGTTTCTATTTATGTTTTTGCGGAAGAAAATGAATGTTAATTTTGTCTTGATCGCCTTTTCGATTCCGTTGTTACGATAACGCATTTTTGGTTTGTTGCTTTAAAGCTTTCTAATTTGATGGCTTTTTGTTGTTTAGATATAATTAGGATTTCTTGTTATTTTGCTTTGACGTATTTTCTTTCTATTTCTGGATTTCCGGATGAAAACGAATATTAAATTTGTTTGATTTGTCGGACAATTGGATGAAATCTGTATCTTCTTTTTCGAATAAAAATAATAAATTTTGTCTTGTTTAGATGTAACTATTGATCAATTGATTGCAAAAGAAGCTTAATTTGCATGTAAATTGCTTAATTGATTTTTTCAAAATTTGTGAATTTCAGTTGATGATGGTGGTTGATTATGGAGGATCAATTTTCCCGTCAATAGCACATGCGCCTTGGAATGGCTTAAATCTCGCTGATTTTGTTATGCCTTTCTTTCTCTTTATTGCCGGACTTTCTCTTGCCATTGCTTACAAGGTGGAGTATTTCAGACTGAGAAACGTTGATTCTTTGTATGAATGAAGATTGATCATCGATCAAATTTTATGAGCAAGTAAATATTGTTTCGACTTATTAATTTGAGTCTATTACAGAAAGTTGATGACAAAATGGATGCGACAAAGAAAGCAACCTTTAGAGCTGCGAAGTTATTTATTTTAGGTGTTTTTCTGCAAGGTAAATGGTAACTAGAACTTTTTTTATTATTATCATCTATGAAAATTTTGTAAAATTGATTTCAACCAATAAATTATCACTGAAAATTATGACTTATAACCTTTTTGGTCAAAAGTAGTCCGCTTTCTTGTTGCGTTTTGTTAACTTGACTTCATGGCTTGACTTGTATTCATGTAAGGTTATTAAATGGAGTAACTAGTAATTATGTTTTCGCACATGTATTTTCTATACATTTAATGCTAGGAAAATGGTGTTGACTAGTATTTTTTCGGCAGTCATTATCTTTGCTTTAAATCCTGAGAAATTATCAATATTATAGTGGAGACCCATGTTCTGATGAGCAATAAAGACGTTACACTGAGCATTATTATTGTTGGATGCATTTCAGGTGGATATTTACATGGGGCTAAGTCATTGACATATGGTGTTGATATTTTAAGAATACGCTGGATGGGCATTTTACAGGTTCGTTGAATTTAATGTAAACAAGCCTATACCATGTGTTGTGTTGCTGCTTCAGATTTTTGTTATTTATATCTGTAGCTCAGCATGAGGTGATAAGGTCAATACTTTAATAAAGAGTTGTTGAAGGCTGACTCTGTAGTGGAAGTAGGCATAATTGGTTCTGGTATTTTCAACGAAGATATCCGTACAAAGGCATTTCTCGTGTTTAATTTGTCTATTCCAATAGAGAAATATTTGCGTGATACATATATTTTAAATGTTTAAATCAACGTGCTGAGCTCATTGAAACGTGTAAAATTTTTCACACGATTTAAGGTTCTAGTATATGAGATAAAGTAATAGCTTTTTGAGTATTCATGTTATGAATTCATCGTATAGTTAGTTTAGTGCGAAAAGCTGATTTTCCGTTAGATCTTGAGAATTATGCATTGAATTGATTGTGCTTTTTGCAATTTGTACAGCGGATATCTTTTGCGTACTTAGTTGGTGCCTTGTGTGAGATTTGGCTTCCATGTCAAAAGTGGAGAAAGTTTGGCATGATAAGAAGTTACTTTTGGCAGTGGTAAGATGTACTTTCTCTAAAACTCATCCGATGTATGCTTGGATATTTGAAACTTCATTACATTTCTGTCATAGTTGTAGCTGATTTTGAACTTGTTTGTCCTGAGGGTTTATGCTGAGTGTTATGCTGGTAATTGTAAGATAGAAGTATTTAACTTTAAATTTTTTAATTTTAATTTTTTTAAGTAAATTCTAAAGCAATTTCGATGGAACAAGTCGGGTGTTTGGTCAATTTGCATATCATGCCATTTATTACATAGTAATTGTATATTTGCTACAATGTGGAAGACATTGCCATCGTCGAGCTTGTAGTTGTGTGGTGAAAGGAATTGTGATTTCTTCACCAGAATTCACACTTTGATTAAAATTAATGTTTGGTTTGATTTTTGAAGAATGAAATGTTTAATAATTTAGAGAGTTGTTTTATTTAAATTATGCTTGAGCAATTAGGCTTAACTAGAATTGATGTTAGCTGAAGATACTTTTTTAATTTACAGTTGATGCTGATGCAAGTTTTTGTTGTAGGTGTCTTGCGTTGCTTTTGTCCTCTATCTATGTTGGACTTCTATATGGCTTATATGTTCCTGATTGGGAAGTCAATATGGCAAATTCAGGTTTATCTTTTCCTGCCACAAATGGTACCCAGGTCTACAAGGTAAGTGTTGGCAACTTCATTTTTTCCCTGTCTTTTTAAGAGCTCTCTTATGATTAAGTGAAATATTTAGTAGCTATGTTTTTGTAAATTCAAAACTTTATGAATGTCATTTGAAATAAGTAGACTTAAATTAGTGCTACATTTTTTCTGTTAATATGGAATATAATTATTTGGTGTTTTAAATCAGAATGGTGTCTATACATCATTGTTGATGCTTTTGTTATTATTGATTTTGAAGATTTTTTTACCACAACTTTAAGTCAAATGGATTATTCTATAGTGAAAATAGTTTGTACCTGTCATCCTTGTTGCCTTGTTGACTCAATATATGCTTAATTATCACTTCCTCGGATTGCTGGAACACCTGCTATGGCCAATGGGTGTGATTTGTGAACTGGAATTGGCCTCAAACCCTTACTGTTTTTTATTTTTGATTAGGTGAAATGTGGAACAAGAGGTAATATTAGTCCTGCCTGCAATTCAGCCGGGATGATTGATCGCTATATTCTGGGTATCAATCACCTGTATATGAAACCTGCTTATAAAAACTTGAAGGTACCTTCTGAAAATCTTGCTATTGCTTTTCTAATGTGTGTACTGTGTTTCATTAAACATTTTGGCCTTACTTCACATTGTTCATTATCACAGGTGTGTAACAAAACTACAGATGGCTTTGTACCTGAGGATTCTCCTTCGTGGTGTCATGCTCCTTTCGATCCTGAAGGAATACTAGGGTAAATAAGGATATTATTCTTTTCCCTATTGTAACTCCACATATATCTTATTAGTTGTGCCTCCATTGTTTCATGAACGTGATAGAAGAATGACTTTATTTTCTTGACTTTTTTTTTTCTCATACTTGAGGAAAATGTTGATACTACTGAGTAGTCAGTACTGATTATAACCTTCCAAGTTTTTGATTCATTTTTTTGAAACAATGAACCCAATCCTTGTTTATTGAGGATCATACCCCCTTAAACTATTTAAGGTGTACAACCAGAACTCATCTGAATAAATATAAATGCCCAACTTGGGCACTTCATTTTTTCAAAATAAAAGAAATCTTCATTTCAGATAATCCTGTGGCATCTTATGAATTTGATACTTGACGGGTCTTTGCTTTGGAAACATTTACAGTATGGATAACTTGATTTGGGACTGGTGAAATTTATAAATCTATAAAGTAGTTTATAAATTTATTTATCAATATGTTAGCTGTTTTAAAATAAGATATCTCTAAAGGTGGGATTTTTACATAAAAAATGCTAAGTTGCAATCTTTATAATTGGAACACAAAAGGTTAGGAGTTTTAAAATCATTTTTTCTTAATTTTTATTCCCTTGTGACTTAAAATTATAAAGGGGCCTCAAGGAAGATGATTTATTTTATTAGTTTATTGATTTTTGTAATTCCAAGTTGGGATGGACAAAATTATTTCTTTAGGTAGGTTATCAATTAACAGTTTCTAATTTAATGTTATAGGCAGCTTCCCATCTTTCAGTTTTTCATATGCATTGATGTAATTTGTGTTTAGGAGATTTTAAGATGTTTGTTTAAATGAGATACTCCTACATTTTTTTGAAGATTTTTATTTGCAGGCAAAGACTTACTTATGTGAAGTGCCAAGTTTCTCTGATAATTTATCTCCAATTACCATAAACTATTTCTTATAAAAAAAAAAACAATTTTACTTTACCCATTAAAAAGATGTGAATAGGTTGACATGATTTAGATAGTTCTAGTGCAAGATGAGGAAAGCAATGCTATAGCAAACAGGGAAGCGGAATAGTGTTTGCTAAATTTCCACAAGATGTTTTAGTTCTTGTATCAAAGATTACAAAACACGGATGCTTTAATGGACACTTTTGTTTTTATAATTAATTTCAAATCTAGATTGTTTTTCTATTATGGAATTATGACTCAAATTTCTTCCCTAGCTCCCTTTTCTGTCTGTCCATCTCATTCTCCAATGTGTTGTTTTGAGTTCTAATATAGTTTGTATATACTTTATTTTATGCTACGGATAGTAATGCATGTCTGATGCATTGTAGAATTATATGATAAGAATTGATGTTAACAATAACATGTAATGCTGTTTGTTTCAGATCATCTGTGTCTCTTCACCTATTGGTTTTGTAGTGTACTTTCTGGTTTTGGTTTTGTTTAGTGTCCGATAGTCTGATACTATTTAACTTATTTCTGCAGCTCTCTCACTGCGGCTGTGATCTGCATTATTGGACTTCAGTTTGGTCACATTCTCGTACAAAAGGAGGTCAGAACTCAAACTGGGTTGATTGTTCTTTGTGCATTGTATAACTTTGGCCTGTGCTAGAAATGAAGTTTCATTATTATTTGGAAAGAGTGAGAAGAGTGGGAGAGCTAAATTCGATCATTCGCTGTTCTGAAAGTGAACATAATAGACTTATTGTGTTTTTTTTAATGGAACAGCTGGTTAAGTATTTTTATTCATTTTCTATTAAATATTTTTTGGGTGGTCAGAGATTGTGGTAACAGCAGGCGGTCGAGTATATAGTTCTTTTCATTTTCCACTTGTTACATTCTGGGTGTTGAGATAATTTACCGTAGATTCATAGAAGCTATCTGAAGTAAAGATAGAATATATGTCATCAAAATTGAATTTAAGACATACAGAATATCTCGACTGTGTGACACTAACTAATAGGTTTTTGCAGGATCACAAGGAGCGCCTGCACAGATGGTCTTTGCTTTCACTTTTAACTTTTCTCTTCGGATTATATCTTACGTTTACGGGTGAGATTCAGTCACAATCCTGATAACTTTTACTTATGTTTTATGGTGACTTGAGATGTCTTCAATAAAAAATTTGAATAATAGCAAACAGCGCGTTGGAATAGAAATTATTTGCTATCGGAGTTAAAACTTTGAGCATCTTTTAGTTGTCTCAGATCTTCTAATGTTAATATATTAGTCACCCCCCGTATTGAAAAGGAGAAACTGTAATGTTTAGGTTTATGTCTTTTCCTGATTGAAAGGACTTAATCAGGCAAATGACCTTAAAACTTTCTGAAGAATAGTAAATGATCATAGTTAAACGTAGTACGATTAGCAATTCTCTAACTTTAATTAATTGACTATGTCTAGCATATTTTTGAATAGGATGAATATATGTAGTGGGATTAGCAATCTTCTAACTTTGATCTGTGACTACCTTTCAGGCGTACCCTTGAATAAATCGCTGTTTACCGTCAGTTATATCCTTGTAACTTCAGCTGTTGCAGGATTCGTATTTTGTGCATTTTATCTACTGGTAGGTCTCTTAAGCCACTGAGCTTTTCTAGCTCATGGATAGTTTTAAAATTTTTCTTTTGTTTGGTTTCCTTGTATTAATATGTCAATAATAAAATACATATATCAGACATATATGGCTGACTAGCACAAACATTGTTGTGTGTTCACAGGTAGATGTTTGGGGATACAGGTGGCTGACATTGCCATTAGAGTGGATGGGAGTTCATTCTTTAAGCATTTTTGTCTTGTTGACTTCAAATTTAGCCATTATTGTGCTCCAAGGATTCTATTGGAGAACACCCAACAATAATATGGTAAGTACCGCAACATCCATAGCAGTCTGAGATTATTTTAGCCAGGGAATAAAATTAGATAATGCTTTTCGATTCCTTCTGGCTGATCTTTGCATTGATGCTGTACAGATTCACTGGGTTATCAGTTGCTTCATCTCGCAATGATATTCTTTGTGCGTTGTTGCTTCCTCATTCTTTATGGTGAGCCTTCTGATTCATCTCTGCTTATTCTTTGATTTAATGTGGATATAAACTTCACTTAGAATAAAGTTAAATAGTAGATGGTTCTTAGAAATGTAGCTGGCAAATGATTTTTACGACTAATGAACAACAATTCTGTACAAAGAATGTTTTATATATATAGCCAATTCCTACCTTTTGTTCCATTCTCGATGGGACCTACTTGTAATTCTTTAGTTTCGCATTAAAAGACTACAGCAAAATGACTAAATTAAATCATGTGCACTTCGTATTTTTGTGAAATTGCAAATGATCTTTGCAACCATGGGCCAATATCGTACTTTGTTATTAAAGGTTACGGTTGTGTATACTTGACCCACTCAAACCCAAGCAAATATAACCATGTACTTACCTTATTCTCTATTTCCTTTCTTCTCATGACAACTTCACAACTAGTTCATCATGAAATTTATGCAGTTCAGCCAGTCACTTGGCACAGAGGTTCGGAAGCATGGAACGCCAATCAATATTGGCTCTCAAATAAGGGCTATACTGATAGTTGTTTTGATTTCGCTCGTGAGCCTTATAGTCACAGTAAAAACCAAAACGCTGTTTTTCAGCTACATTGATCTGAGTAGTTGGGATCTTGTTTCCAGGTCTTTTGAATCAGGCTGAAGATCCCTCCCGAAGTTTTGTGGTTTCAAGGGAAGGCGAATGGTCTTGCAGCAAAGCAGAGATCCATTGACCCCATTTTTGAGTTTTAATGAAGATAATCAAGAATTAGATGGGGTACCACGGACGTATTTACGTACATAGCAATCTTAGTCTCAAAATTTATTGGCTAGTGATATACAATGATGATATCTACTATACCATTGAGGATATTATCTATTATGTATAGAAATATTGTTCTTCATATATTATTTATTCTTCATATATATTTAACCACTAGTAGGTTATACTTCAGTTTCCCCCTTGTATATGTAATATTAATCGGATAGACTCTTCCATAGTGAAAGCAAACAAATACAAATTGAATTTTATTCTACCCAAAAATAGGGTCTGGATGAGTTAAGGTAACAGACAATTTAAACTTGTACTCCCTTTAAAGAGAGAACTAGAGGAATGTGATTATTAATTTTACCCCTAAAAAGTAAAAGCCCTATATAGAGAGAGAGGAACATAAATGACATTGTTGCCTCAAGATTAAAACTATTTGCATAAAAACAACACTACCAAAATTAGGTCTGAAACATTATAATAAATACGATAAGTGAATAAATAGACAAAAAAAAGCGGGTAAAAAGTAACTAGACATTAGGGCAAGAAAGGCAACTAAAGAAGCTATAAGATATCTGAAACATGAATCTGATATTTCTAACTATGCCTATCCCTAGTTAGGTTCTCGAAGAGATGCAATTCACTCAAGTCGTTCTTAATTTCCTCAAACCATGTTTTATTAGATCTTTCTTAACTTCTCTTACCCTCCATTATGAAGTTTTCTATCCTTATAATGGGAGAGTTGAGTGTCTTTTATTTTATTTGACTAAAATTATTGTCAAACTGCATTCTTGCTGGTTGCTTTTAAAACTATGGTAATCTACATTGGTTTAGGCTTGAAATCAAGATAATTTAAGCTCATGAGCACTGCAAACTCATTTTTGGTTGTTTTTTTTTTCTTCAAATTGCAACTCCAAACCTTGAGAGTCCAAATACTCTCTTTTTTCAAGTTTGCCAAGTTTGTCATATCAAATTAATGATAAATCAATAATCAATCAATAAAATATAATAATGAAAAAACAACTTGAGACACGTATCACATTGTCATTAAAAGTTTTCTCACTTTTTTTCTATTATTGATAGGGAAATTTTTTATACTATTAGACTTGATATTTAGGAAAACAATCGACTCATTAAAACATACTATTTATTGATCAACTATAACTATATGTGATGATCTATCATACTATATTTCCTTATATAAACCAAAAAAAATAATATACAAGTGATGTAACACCACTAAACATGATCTAATATACTTCCTCCGTTTTTTTTACTTGCACTATTTCCACTTTTTACACTATTCATCATTTGATATTATTTTGCATACTGCGGCTATTAAACGAAAAAAAACCTAGTCATGTGGGATCTAGCTTGTTTATTTGTCTCGTCGAATACTTTCATTATCTCAAATTTTAACTTATAACTAAATTTGATTTAGGTTTGAATCTAATGTAAATACAAAATTTGTTAAAGCAAGTAACAATATTCTTAATTATGACGATAACTTTAATCACTTAATCGAACATGCTTTGTCTTGTACTTTGGAGAAGGACGATAAAGATGTGTCGAGTTGCGTGAGATTGAAGTTTGGAACGATAGATGAGCATTGCTTGAACAATGTAGCAAGCCAAGGGTCACTCAGGGGTCCTTTGAGCTTCGGTTTCCGGCATTGATTGTATACTTTATTGCATGTTTATTGTAGTGAATAATGGCTATGTTTATTAGCATAGTTATTAGGGAGTTACATGTGAGTTTATGGTGTTTAATGTGAGACTCTAAAAGTCACACTCTCCTTCATCTATAAAAGGGAGTGTAATCCTTAGAGTAAGAATCACCACAAACACACTTGTTGAGAGGGCTAGTGCATTGCTTAAGAAACTAGAGGAGTGTTCTTACTTTGCATTAGTATTGTGATCTTAAGATGTTGTTCTTAAGATAGGGGAGTTTATTATAGTTGTAATTGTTGAGTTCAATATAATAAACAACATTTGAGGGGGAGGTATCAAAGATACCTCATAAACACTTGTGTCTTTCTTTTGCTCTAATTTTTTATTGTGTTCTTTTGTTGAATCTCATATTGTGACATCCTCTTTCAATTGGTATCAGAGCGGGAAGATTATTTGGGTCATTTTGGGTGTGAAAGTGAGGTTATAAGAACAAACAAACACAATGAGTGAAGGGGGAAAGTTCCTAATTCAATTGTTTGATGGCAAGATCAATTTTGCTATTTAGAAAAGCTCCGTGGAGGATTATTTGGTGCAGCAAGGCATTGATGATGCTTTGTTAAAAGAAAGGCCAAATCATATTGAGGAGGCAAAATGGACACAAATAAGGAAGAAGGCGGTAAGCACAATCCCGCTTGCCATTGCACCCGAAATCAAGTACAACTACTTGAAAAGCTACAAGCGGTGTACGCTTCTAAATCCCTTACAAATAAACTTTGCTTGAGGTGGGAATTGTATCAACTCATGAAGGATGAGGACACAACGATGCAAGACCACATTAACACATTTAACAAGTTGGTTTGCCAATTGTTAAATGCGATGAAAAAGTGACTGATGAAGAGCAAGCCTTACTACTTTTGGCTTTACTTCCAAGGACTATAGAAACATAGTCCAAACATTGCTCATAGGTAGGAAATATATTACTCTTATTCAAGCATTGACGACGTTGAGAGAGAATAATAGGTTCATGGTGAGAAGAGAAGGGGAAGAGAGGAAGAATGTTGGGGATGGCTTGTTTGGTGAGGGCTCTTCTAATAGGGGTAGGACCAAGGACAAGGGATATAAAGGAAGGGGAAAGTCTCAAGGGAGGGGTGACTATAGTGACAAGTAATGTTACTATTGTAAGAAAAAGGAGCACATACAAATGATGTGCAAAGAATTTTAGGATGACCTTAGGAAAATGAAAACCTTAAGGAATGGGAAAAATGATGATGAGGTTAGCGGGAACGCCGCTCTAGGCATTGGGAGTGATGATGACTATGATGGGGCTCTTTTAGTTGATGGGGGAGTGGTTCATAGTAAGGAATGGGTAATTGACTCCGGTTGCTCATTTCACATTTGTTGTGAGAAGGAAAAATAAACTAAGCTTAGTTATGGGAATCATGGCCTTATTACTTTACCAAATGATGAGAAGGTGAAAGTAGAAGGTATTGGGGAAGTTTTAATTGAGACTCTCGGAGGTGTTAAGAGAAGACTCGGTGATGTGAGGTATGTACCTAAGTTTGTGAGGAACATAATATCATTGGGTAGACTTGAGAGTAAAGGATGCACTTTCAAAGCATATGGAGGGGTTTTGAAAGTCATTAGGGGGAGCCTTGTGCTCATGAAGGGAGTAAGAAATAAGAGGAACTTGTATGAGTTACAAGTTGGGTGTGGTAGCCTAGGCCACAAAAGTGATGAAAGTGTGTTTGGGTCAAGAAGAGTTTCTTTTGATGAGGGTAAGAATATTGCACTTGAGGGGGAGATTGTTAAAGCAAGTAACAATATTCTTAATTATGACGATAACTTTAATCACTTAATCGAACATGCTTTGTCTTGTACTTTGGAGAAGGACGATAAAGATGTGTCAAGTTGCGTGAGATTGAAGTTTGGAACGATAGATGAGCATTGCTTGAACAATGTAGCAAGCCAAGGGTCACTCAGGGGTCCTTTGAGCTTCGGTTTCCGGCATTGATTGTATACTTTATTGCATGTTTATTGTAGTGAATAATGGCTATGTTTATTAGCATAGTTATTAGGGAGTTACATGTGAGTTTATGGTGTTTAATGTGAGACTCTAAGAGTCACACTCTCCTTCATCTATAAAAGGGAGTGTAATCCTTAGAGTAAGAATCACCACAAACACACTTGTTGAGAGGGCTAGTGCATTGCTTAAGAAACTAGAGGAGTGTTCTTACTTTGCATTAGTATTGTGATCTTAAGATGTTGTTCTTAAGATAGGGAAGTTTATTATAGTTGTAATTGTTGAGTTCAATATAATAAACAACATTTGAGGGGGAGGTATCAAAGATACCTCATAAACACTTGTGTCTTTCTTTTGCTCTAATTTTTCATTGTGTTCTTTTGTTGAACCTCATATTGTGACGTCCGCTTTCAATTCGATTTTAAAACGATTCAAAACATATAACCCGAGATTAACCTAATAACTCAAATTAGGATAAACGATACACAATTTGATAAATTGCAGAATTGCATAGTAGTAGGAACTTTCCCGTTTACAGGAGTGACATACAAATTAAAACATGTACTCCTACTATACTAGTAAGTAGTAAGAGTAATTGCATTTTCATCATTCATATAAGGAAAATCCCTTTAAATCCGTTGGGAAGATCGCTACAGTTCACCCTTGCAAGGACATCAGTATGATTGAGGTTTTGCCATTATGTCATGTACCACTACTTTTCATGTACAATTGTACAATAATACTATTATTAGCTACAAGGAGGATGGCCCATACACATTTCCAATATAGTCGTAACTGTTAAGGAACCATCTCAATCAAAAGCTTACGCTGATGGTTGAGGCCCTAAGATAAATTATATACTCTAACACGCCCTCTCACACGAGAGCTTTTTGGGCTAGAAGTGTGGATGCAATAAAGACTCTCCTCATACCTGGTGCTAAATATTCCATTTTTAAATGAGGAGTGGTTGAGATTCAAACCTGTGACCTCTTGTCACACTGGCTCTGATACCATGTCAAGGAACCATCTCAACCAAAAGCTTAAGCTGATGGTTGAGGCCCCAAGATAAATTATATACTCTAACAGTAACATACGAAAAATAAACACTATTTATTTATCTTCTTTAATTTGTGATTAATAAGTAACTTATATGTTAAAACAAAGTCAAGTGGGATCTTGTTTGATTCGTCTCGACGTAAAGATTATTAATATCAAACTTTTATAATTTAATATTTTACATAATTATAGATATTAAGGATTGAATTAGTGCATTAGACTGCGTGAAAAAGACAAATGTTGCAAGTATTTTGGAACGGGGGTGGTATAAAGGTTGAATAGCCCAATTGAAATAAATTTTTAGCATATAAACTTTTTATTTTAAATTGTTAATATATTGTGAGACGGTCTCTCACAAAATTAGTTTGTTGTTTTTAGGCTCTAAAAAAACGTTCAAAATTTTTAAAATGAAAAAAAAAAATTATTCCCTTCGAATCAATTTACTTGTCCCATTTGACTTTTCACAGATTTTAAGGGTTGAGTGGGGTCCATTAAAAAGGTGGTAGTTGGATATTTTAATTGATTAAATTAATTGTAAAGGTGGTAGTTAAGTATTGGGAATTGGAAAAGTGAGGATATTTAGTTAAAAAAAAGGATAGACAAAAAAGGAAATGAAACAATTGATATGGATGTGTCAAATAAGGAAATGAGACAAATAAACTGATTCAGAGGGAGTATTGTGGTTAGTTTTGTTCGTCCTTGGTTATTAGATAAATAAACTACAGTTATCAGAATTTAAAAGTTGAGTCATTCATTTTTTTTTTTTCAATCAGGAATAATTATTTTAATAGCATTCGCCCTCATGGAACAGCATGTGCAAATAATTGCAATTAATTAATAATTTTTGTAATAAATACAGGTAATGTTTAAAAGTTGATCTTCAGACTTCAACCCAATGTTCTTGTTTATCAAATTTTAAAATTTTATTCAAGAGTTTTTTTCTAGAGAATTATTGTCATATAATCTTAATCGGATAGTCCTTTATATTTAAAAATTATTTATGACTTTTGAAAAATAATAAAAGAAGAACATTTTATGTACACTCCTACATGAGAATCAATGTATATATTTTGTTAACTTTTACTTAGCTTTTGGTGAGCTAGCTTAGTTGAGTTAAATAATCACTTTTTATATATAGCTAAGGTGATACTTAGCAAAAGCTAAGAAAATTATTTTATAGATTTTTTATCCAAAAAATCACAGTTATAATTGTTTAAAACTTAAAAGTTCATCATTAAATTTTTATATTTTTTTAACAATAATACCTTCTAAACCCATCATCATACAATTCTATAATTTTGCTGCTAAATGACAAATAACAGTCTCACAGCCATTTGCCAAATGCAGCAAGATTATTGGTCTTTCAATAGTAAAGTAGTTTATTCTAAAAATACATTAATTTGAAAAAATAAATAGCTTTCAAAATTTGTTTTACATTAATACAATACTTATAACATCACACGTTAAAATATTGGAATGGAAAAATAATAAAGCTTCCATAAATATTTTAATAAGAAAATATTAGTATTTTTCTTTATCATTGCATTTACGGACAAATTTAATTGCTGTAAGAAAATACTGTACATCACAAATAAAAACAGTAAAAATACAATTAATTTCCTGCAATAAAACAACACATGATCACAATACTTTCCTTTTATACTAAACTAGTTTAGAAACCCATGCAATGCATGGAGCTTTAAATATTTAAATATTAAGTATAAATCTATCATTATCAATTTTAAATTATCGTTATTAAGTATTTTTTAATTAATATACAATATTCAATATAATTATAATATATTGATTCTATAAATAGTGTAAAGTAGGTTATTAGTTTTTAAGAGTATGTAATTTTGTATAAATTATTATCTTTGATATCAATTAGATATGTGCTTAATTATATTTTTAAAGTTATTATTTTCCATCAATAAAGAATTGGTTGTAACTTGTAAGAAAGGTATTATTTAAATGCTGACTTGCTATTTTAAATTGAATCTATGTAGTTAATTTACTGCCTTCTAAAAGCATTTGACATTTGGCATGTTTAATAAGATTTATAATTGTATAGTTAATTAATTTAATTTCCTTAAATACAATTGCTTGTGAGATTGACATGCTTAATAAGATTTATGATTGATTACAAATATTTATATTTATATTTAGTTTAATTAATTAGTTTAATTAATTTAATTTCCTTAAATACGATTGCTTGTGAGATTGACATGTGTAATTTTACATCATCTTTATTAAATTGTATGATACAATATAATTTTAAAAGTTACATTTCAAATATACAATTGCACAATAATTTAAAAAGTTACATTTCAAATATGCAATTGCACAATAATTTAAAAGTTACATTTCAAATAAAAAATGTCCATTATACAAAACTCCGTCCGATACACGATTTTATACTAATACTGTATATATTTTATACCATGATTGGCTAAATATACTTTACAAACAAGGAAGTGAAAACATAAATACCATTCCTTAGAACTAATATTGTTACAAAGGTTAAATAAAAACTATCAACAACTGTAGTACCAGTAAACTTTTTTAAAATTTATGAAAATTATATCAACATCAAATTCTTACGAAATAAATCAAAAAAAAATCCATTCTATGTAACAAATGAATTGAGGTCAGTTGACATCTGATTTCGGGTTAAGAACACTGTGTTTGGGTTTTCAATATGTGTTTTCTCCATTAATGAATTCTCCAAATTATATACATGAGCAACTTTTAGGGTTTCCTATGATTATGCTATACAAATATGTAAACTACTAAAAATACAAATATACTAAGAATATAAATATTTCCTAAATATTCTAACACTCCCCCTTAAGTTGGGACGACGGGTCTTCGATACCCAACTTGCGTAAGACTTCTTCAAAGAACTGTGTTCCTACTGCTTTCGTGAGTATATCTGCCAGTTGATCTTCGGACTTTACATGTGGAAGTTTGATTATGTCTGCTTCAAGTTTCTCCTTTATAAAGTGTTTGTCAACTTCTACATGTTTAGTCCTATCATGTTGGACTGGGTTCTCTGAAATGTTTATAGCAGCTCGATTATCGCAATACAATTTGCAGCTTTCTCAAGGTGCGAACCCTAGATCCGTCAATAACTTTCTAAGCCAAAAATCTCTTGTATTCCCTTCACAACTCCTCTGAACTTTGCCTCATCACTAGATAAAGCAACTACCTTCTGCTTCTTGCTTCTCCAAGTCACCAAATTTCCTCCTATAAGGGTGAAGTATCCTGATGTTGACTTTCTGTCACCTCGATCACCTGCCCAATCAGCGTCTGTATATGCCATAAGATTCAAGTGACCATTTTTCCGATACAATACTCCTTCAAGGATTCCCTTTAAGGTACCTTAAAATGCGATAGTTATTGACGGACCACTCCTACTGCGTATGCAATGTCTGGCCGTGTGTGGGCTAAGTAGGTCAACTTCCCCACCAATCTCTGGCATTGCTCACGATCTGTTAATTCTCCATCCTCAAGAATCTGTAACCCATGGTTCATCATAATCAGGGTCTCAATCGGTTTGCAGTCCATCATCCCGGTCTCTACAAGTAAGTCAAGCACATACTTTCTTTGGGAGATAAAATTCCTTTATTGGATCTTAGAACCTCAATTCCCAAGAAGTATTTCAGCATCCCCAGATCTTTAATTTCAAACTCCTGGAACAATTTTCTCTTAAGGTTCTCGATCTCGACTCTGTCGTCTCTTGTGATGATCATATCATCCACGTAGATGATCAAGCATGTTATCTTTCCTCCCCTTTTCCTTAGAAAGAGAGTGTGATCTGAATGACTTTGTCTATACCCAAACTTCTTCATAGCAGCGGTCAATCTCCCAAACCAAGCCCTAGGAGACTGTTTTAACCCATATAGAGCCTTTTTCAGTCTGCAACCTTCTCCTTTCCTGAACTCAGACGTAAATCCTGGTGGTGCTTCCATGTAGACTTCTTCCTGTAGTTCTCCATGAAGAAAGGCGTCTTCACATCAAATTGATGAAGAGGCCAATCTTGATTTGCTGCAATACTGAAAAGAACTCGAATAGTGTCCAATTTTGCTACAGGTGAGAAAGTCTCTGAATAATCAATTCCATACGTCTGAGTATACCCCTTTGCCACAAGACGAGCCTTATATTGTTCAATTGTCCCATCTGCCTTATACTTCACTGTAAAGACCCATTTGCAGCCAACAACTCTTTTTGTTCTTGGTAGATCACATACCTCCCAAGTGTTGTTTTTCTTTAGAGCATTTATGTCCTATTCCATTGCTTTCCGCCAGTGATCAGTAGCAAGAGCCTCATCAATTGTCGCTGGTAATTTAGTACTATACAGAGCTGCTTTGATGGCTAGCGCACTCTATGACAAATTTCCCTTATCTGACTGTCCCACAGGATATCTCGAACGAACAGCTTCATACTCCGGATCGTACCTCCTTTGAGGAACACTTCTCGTAGCTCGAGGTGGGAGAATGTATGATTTCTCCCCCTCACTATCATGATTAGGTGGGTTAGACCTTCCGGCTTCTACAGTGACATTAGTTTCATCCACACAAGCATCAAAAGTATCAACAATATCAACATCATTATCCAAAGTAATAACCTCCTGATGATCAGACAGAACTAGGGGATCTGGTAGATTTGGAGACGACTGTACTACTTGAAGTGGTGATTCAGCGGCAGTACCTGATGAATCTTTTGGGTCTAGGTCGGATAGAATAGGACTAATCAATCAACCGAGATCGTCAACATTCCCTCTCTCCCCCTAACATCGAGGGTGGTAGTAAAACTCATGCTCCAAGAACTCACAATCCATAGTAGTATGTACTCGACGAGTAAGAGGATCATAACACCTATGCCCTTTTTGATCCCCTCCATATCCCACAAAAACACATTTGCCAGCCCTAGGATCAAATTTGTTTCTCAAGCGCTTAGGATGATGAACGAATACATTACAGCCAAAGATCTTGGGTGGTAGAGAATGCGAAGAGGGAAGGACAGAATATGTTTTGAGGGTGTCAATGAGGGTGTTATAGGAGAGACTTTTTGTGGGTAGACGGTTAGAAAGATAATTGGCAGTGGCAATAGCTTCAGGCCAGAGATAGGTAGGGACATGGGAGTCAAGCATAATGGATCGGGTCATCTCAAGTAAGGTTCGGTTTTTTCTTTCGGCCACACCATTTTGTTGTGGTGTGTCGGGACAAGAGGTTTGGTGGATGAGGCCTTTGAATGTGAGGAATTTATGCATATCAGAGTTAACATATTCTCTACCATTATCAGATCTAAGGATATGAGGTCGGGCTTGAAACTGAGTACAAATCATGTTATAAAACTCGACAAACACACGAAACACCTCAGACTTATGCTTGAGAAAATAAATCCAACTCATGCGAGTACAATCATCAATAAGAACCACATAATATAAATATCCATGTAAACCAGTAATAGGTGTTGGGCCCCATACATCAGAATGAATAAGCAAAAATGGCACATCAGTTTTATTCAAACTACTACGATAAGAGTGTTTATGACTCTTAGCAAGAATACAAGTCTCACACTTACAACTGGTTTTATTCTTAACTAAATTAGGAAAAAGTTTCTCTAAATACCCCACAGATGGGTGTCCAAGCCTACGGTGCCACGTCCACAACTGTTCCTCCGCTGACCTATGAACCAAAACTGCACTGCCTTTTTGAATCTCCTCTTCCAAGTAGTATAGGCCGCCTCTTTCAATATCACGCCCAATATTTTGCCCTGTCTGAGCATCCTGCACAATACAATAACCAGGTTTCATAAGAACAGTGCAATTAAGCTCCTTCGTCAGCTGGCTAACAGATAATAACTTATGTGACAAATCGGGAACAAACAAACAATTTTTTAAAGTGAGATTATTATTAAAATTAATTGCCCCGTCTCCTCCCACTTTAATTTCTTCCCCGTTTGCTGTTCGAATTATATTTTTCAAAGGTTTATCACGAGTCACAAAATCATTCGGGTCATAGGACATAGTATCTGTAGCGCCGTAATCGAATATCCATCCTCCACGAGATATGAAATTAGCAATACCAAATGAAAAAGAAGAATCATGGCTGCTGCGTCCCACGTGACCCTCCTTTTCTTCCCTATCTAAAGTGGAGTACCCCTTGGCATTAGGGTACCCCAGAAACCTAAGGTTTCCTCTTGAGATGCGTCGTTTCTCATGAGAGAGAAACTCTCTCTTTGGGCTTCTTTGTTACCTGCCATACTGTGCAATGCTTGACCCTTTTCTTCTTTGTCTTCTTCATTTACGGATCCTCCATTAGAGCTCCATCCCATGGCTGCTCTTCCTGTTCTGTTCTCGGAAAAATTGTGACCTTCTCTGGTTCCCCTTTTTCGAATCTGGCCACCATTCAGGGTATTCTACCAACTTAAAGCAATCACTTTTAGTGTGTCTTGTACCACCACAGTGAGAGCATTTAAGATGGCTTTTGTCAATGTCTCTCCGGTAAGTTTTACTTTTAGCAACAAACCCTCCTCCCAAATTTGAGGGTTCTGGATCTGTTGGGGTGCGCATGATGTTACGCCTCATGGCTTCCCTCCTGATAATGGTGTATGCCTGTTCTGCTGTTGGAAAGGGGTCCTGAATGAGGATATCCCTTCTATCTTTGTCATAAGTTTCATCTACTCCTGCTAGGAACTGATACAATCGATTCTCTTGAATTAATCGGTTGTATGTTGTGATATCTACTGGATCTCGCATAGGGTTTGGTTGTCTTCTATCAATCTCCTTCCATAGAGCAATTAACTTACGGTAATAAGTTTCAATTGATTCATTCCCCTGCTGTATTTTATTCGTTTTGACCGTGAGATCAAAAATTTGCAGGCCATCTCTTCCACTGCTATACAAAGTTTCGATCCCTTTCCACAAGGATCTTGCTGTTGGAAAATCAAGAAATTGATTTACCAAGTCCCGATCTATGTTTTCTAGTATCCAAGAAATGACCATTGAGTCATGCCTGGACCAGTGGTTGTACTCTTGGTCTTCGGGTGACAGTGGCTCGGCAATGATGTGACTGAGCCGACCATGACCCTTGAGAGCCAACTGCATCAGCCTGGCCCATGTAGTGTAGTTTTGGTGGTTTAGTTTCTCGGTTAAAGAAACTGATTGGATATTGGTGGATGGTTCGTTTGCGCTCTTGGTGGGGTTTAACTGTGAAAACAGTTGCATCAATTGACTCATCGTAACGGGCTGTTCTGGTGATATAATGGTTTTTGAGTCATCTTCCATTTTTCTTGATTTTTTCGGCTAACAGGTATGTTTGGTAAATGATAAAACAGCAAAAACGATTTAGAATCGTTGCTGCTCTGATACCATGATTTTGGGTTAAGAACACTGTGTTTGGGTTTTCAATATGTGTTTTCTCCATTAATGAATTCTCAAGAATATATACATGAGCAGCTTTTAGGTTTTCCTATGATTATGCTATACAAATATGTAAACTACTAAAAATACAAATATACTCAGAATATAAATATTTCCTAAATATTCTAACAACATCGTATTCAAACATCAACATATCACAAATAATCATGGGCGAATTTACTGTATAGTCATTGAGGTTAGCTGACAATAAAAATAAAATCTTATATACGCAAAATATACCGTAAATGAGCTGGTTAGTACTTAGTATATTATTTTTCATATATCTAGAGTTCAAAACTTATCAAATACATTTTATTTGAAAGAAATTTTGACATTATTTTTTTTCTCTTAGATCTGCCACCGCAAATAACTCGAATAACCCATAAAAAAAATCAAAGCTTTGAACATCTTCCATATTAAATTTTTGAACTCTTAAACTATACTTGTACTATATATTAAATTTTGTTAGGAATCTCATATGAGTATGTACGACTCATTGTTGTATAGAGAACATTTGAGTCTAATCAAATGCCAATACATGAGTAAAAAGTAAGTAAATCTAGTCACATGAACAATCCAATTGAAATCAACAAAACAAAGCAAGCACATAGCAATTAACAGAATAAGTTGACGACAATGGAAAACAAGCAAGAAAGATATCCAAATATTTGGTGGCAATGTGGCGTATTCAAACAAAACATTCCCTATAGGCTACAACTACTATTTTGAGATACCGTCTCTTAAAGAAACGACTTCTAAACAAAAGACTTATTTTTTCTTTAATATTATACTCCCTCCAATTCACATCTATGATCTATTGTCCCATTTGGTTGGGCACGAATATTAAGAGTGAAATGGAGTCCACTAAAAAAGTGGTAGTCAGAGTATTTTAATTGATTAAATAAATTGTAAAAATGGTAGTTGGGGTATTGTATTGTAAATAGTTAAAGTAGGGTTATTTTAATCATTATTTGTATGAACATGGGATATTTAGATAAAAAATCATAACTAAAATTAGAAATAAAACATTTGAAGTGAACCTACCCAATAAAAAATAAAACAACAGTTGTGAATTAAAAAGATTATTAATTAGGTTATTTAACCCATATATCTAATAAGTGTTTGGAAAATATTATCTCTCGTAACAATCTACGTTTTCCCTAACCCCAACCTCACAAAAGATTGTACTATAACGTTAAACCAGATAAGGTCTATAAGGATGATGTGGGCCATTTTTTGTGGGTAGTTGGGGTATGTAGGGCAACTAGACCTACAAGTAACCCATCACCGATTTTATTGAACTTTTACTACAATGTTGAATCTTTTTTCCCTAAAATTTTGGCATCCCAAATATATGACCGTTAACGGCGAAGAAACGACAAAAAATGTTAATTTCATGAAAGAGAAATCTCCAAAAATTTAGCTATGATTAGTTTATTGAATAAATAATCGAAATTAAAAACTAAAATTAATAGGAAAAAGAAACATCTCGAAAAGTCTAGCTATGATAAGTCAATTTAAACGTAAAACTAGAGGTGTTCATTCGGATCATCGGGTTGATTTTGGGTCAAGTGTTTCGGGTTGGTTCAAAATCGAGTTTTGTGTTTACATTGGTTTTTACATAATTGTAGATCCATAATTGAGTCGGGCCAAATCGGGTTCGGTTATAAAGTCGAGTGTCTACCGGGTCTAAGTGAATTTATTTAAAAAACTAAAAAAAAATTTATATGAAAACTTGAAATTATAAAATCAAATTTTGAGGGGAAATGGTTATTCAAAACAAAATTAGAGGGGAAATGAAAATCTCCAAAATCTAGCCATGATTAGTCATTTGAATATAAAAGCAAAAATCCACTAAAAAAGTATATAGAGGTGAAATCATAAATACAAATTAAAAGGAAAAAAAATGAAAATCTTGAAAAGTCTAGTTATGATATGTCATTTAAATAAATAGTCAAAATTAAAATTTTTAATCAAACGAGTTAAATAGTTGATACAGATACACTTTAAAAACCCTAGCCGCCCACTCTCTTTTTCTATCTTCTGTCTAAAGAAACCCTTTTGCTGACGATATCGTGCTGGTAGCAGAGACTAAGGAAGAGGTCAGTAGTAAACTGGATGAGTGGAGGGCAGCTTTAGAAGGTAAAGGTTTGCGCATAAGTCGTACGAAGACTGAGTACCCTTAGTGGGACACAACCGATAGGGGAGCCAGAAGTTTGTATCGGGGAAGAAGTCATTAAGAGTACGACCAAGTACAAGTATTTGGGATCGATCATCCAAAGGGATGGGGAGATCGACGGAGATGTAGATCATCGTATCCAGGCGGATTGGCTCAAATGGCGTGCAGCTATCGCGGTGATATGTGATAGGAAGATCCCAAATAAGTTAAAGGGAAAATTTTATCGGGTAGCAATCAGACCGACTTTATTGTATGGGACAGAATGCTGGCCTGTAAAGAAGAGTTTTGAACGTAAAATGGAAGTCACTGAGATGCGTATGTTGCGGTGGATGTGTGGGCACACTTTGATGGATCGAATAAGGAACCAAGAGTTTAGAGATAAACTAGGAGTTGCTCCTATATCCGAAAAAATGCGCGAAAGAAGATTGAGGTGGTTTGGACATGTGAAGAGAAAGACTTTCGATGCCCCTGTGAGGAGAGTCGAAAGCTTTATGGTAGAAGGTAAGAGGAGCCGAGGAAGACCCAAGAAAACTTGGGAGGAGCAAATAAAGGTAGACCTACGTGAGTTAAACCTCTCTGAGGACCTGGCTAGGGATAGGAGTAGTTGGAGGCGTCTTATCCATGTTTTAGACTTCGGCTTTTCTTCTTAGAGTCGTTAGCGGCGTCATGCTTTCATGTTTGCCCGGGTTTACTGTGTGTTTTTGTTTTTTTTAGTTTGTTTGAAGTTTTTCTTTTGTTTTACTTTTTTTTTCCACGTGGCAGGTGCGTATCTCTATCTTTATCATCTTGGAGTTGGGGGACTCCTTTTGGCCGTGCTCTCCTTCACGGGTATGAGTTGCCGCCGTCCTTCCCTCCCTAGACCCTGCTCATAGTTTGCTATGAGCGGGATATACTGGGTAGGATGATGATGATGATGATGATGATGATGATGATGATGATGATGATGATGATCAATCTTTAAAAGGTTGATGGTGTTAGAGTATATAATATATCTTGGGGCCTCAACCATCAGCTTAAGCTTTTGGTTGAGTTGGTTCCTTGACATGGTATAAGAAGCCAGTGTAACAAGAGGTCACGGATTTGAATCTCGGGAATATTTAGCACCAAGTATGAGGAGAGCCTGCGTTGCATCCACAATTCTAGCTTAAACGGCTTTCGTGTGAGGGGGCGTGTTAGAGTATATAATATATCTTTTGGTTGAGTTGGTTCCTTGATAGATGGTAAGCCCCTAATTTCTCCCTCTTAAGATTTTTGAATATGATTATAATAAATTTTTGCCCTCACCCTACAGAAGTGTTATTCTACGCCCATTCATTGGGTTGATTCTATCCATATATTTGGTTTAGAAGCCTCTTATAGTGAGAATTTGTAGTTATGAATTTTGGTCTTTAGTTGATTTGTTGGTAGAAATTAATGCGATAATGCAGCAAACACCAAAATTGCAATTATTATCAACTACATCAAATTCAATTCTATCCCAAGACTACAACGGATCGAAAGACCCCCTCGTAGAAGGTTGTATCAAACAGCGATGTGAAAGAGGATATTCTGAATTATCAAGTATCATACACAACGATTGTAGTTTTGTTAATTTTGAATCATATGACTCTTTATTAATAAATTAGGTATTATTAAAAAATAGTAGATACACTTTCATATATGTTATAATCGATACACTGCTAAATATATATAGTTGAATGATCGATATACTAGTGATTTTGATTAATAGTAAGTAGATAAGTAGCAAAACAATTAAAAAAGTTAAAATTCCAAAAAAAAATAGTAGATATACTTTCAAATATGTTATAATCGATATACTGCTAAATATATATAGTTGAATGATCGATATACTAGTCATCATCATCATCATCATCCTACCCAGTATATCCCGCTCATAGAGAACTATGAGCAGGGTCTGGGGAGGGAAGGACGGCGGCAACTCATACCCGTGAAGGAGAGCACGGCCAAAAGGAGTCCCCCGGCTCCAAGATGATAAAGATAAAGATTCGTACCTGCCTCGTGGAGTTAAACACATAATAGGTCTAATATGAATATAAAATAAAGGAAAACTTAAAACAAACTAAAACAAAAACACACAGTAAAGTGGGGCAACATGAGAGCAAGACGCCGCTAACGACTCTAAGAAGAAAAGCCAAAGTCTAAAACCTGGATAAGACGCCTCCAACTACTCCTATCCCTAGTCAGGTCCTCAGAGAGGTTTAACTCACGAAGGTCTTCCTTTAATTGCTCATCCCAAGTTTTCTTGGGTCTTCCTCGTCTCCTCTTACCCTCTACCATAAAGCTTTCGACTCTCCTGACAGGGGCATCGAAAGACTTTCTCTTCACATGTCCAAACCACCTCAATCTTCTTTCGCGCATTTTTCCGGAAATAGGAGCAACCCCTAGTTTATCTCTAAACTCTTGGTTCCTAATTCGATCCATCAAAGTGTGCCCGCACATCCACCTCAACATACGCATCTCTGTGACTTCCATTTTGCGTTCAAAACTCTTCTTTACAGGCCAGCATTCTGTCCCATATAGTAAAGCCGGTCTGATCGCTACCCGGTAAAATTTCCCCTTTAACTTATTTGGGATCTTCCTATCACATATCACCGCGGTAGCTGCTCGCCATTTGAGCCAACCCGACTGGATACGATGATCTACATCTCCGTCGATCTCCCCATCCCTTTGGATGATCGATCCCAAATACTTGTACTTGGTCGTACTCTTAATGACTTCTTCCCCGATACAAACTTCTTG
The DNA here is from genome assembly GCA_019776075.1 of Amaranthus palmeri. Taxonomy (NCBI): domain Eukaryota; kingdom Viridiplantae; phylum Streptophyta; class Magnoliopsida; order Caryophyllales; family Amaranthaceae; genus Amaranthus; species Amaranthus palmeri. Next base: position 439,021 of record JAAKBH010000084.1, read on the forward strand.
CTCACCTATCGGTTGTGTCCCACTAAAGTCACAGCGTAAGTACTCAGTCTTCGTACGACTGATGCGCAAACCTTTACCTTCTAAAGCTGCCCTCCACTCATCCAGTTTACTGCTGACCTCTTCTTTAGTCTCTGCCACCAGCACTATATCGTCCGCAAAAAGCATGCTCCATGGAACCGTCTCCCAAATAGATTTAGAGATCTCATCCATAACGATCGCAAAAATAAACGGGCTTAGAGCTGATCCCTGGTGTAATCCAACTTTTACCGGAAAGGCCTCTGTCAACCCCACTGGTGTCTGAATGTTAGTCAAGACATTGTCATACATATCTCTTATAATCTCAATGTAGATTGAAGAAATACTTTTAGCCTTGAGGCTATCCCAAATGACTTGTCGTGGTATGCTATCGTACGCCTTCTCCAAGATATACTAGTGATATTGATTAATAGTAAGTAGATAAGTAGCAAAACAATTAAAAAAGTTAAAATTCCAAAAAAAAAATTAGATAAGAAAATACTATAATTTGAAAGTCAAAAGGTTATAAAGATGTCAACAAGAGTGTAATAACAGTGAAAAAGGTCGATCAAATTATTAGTTCTAAAAAATATGACACATAAATGATTTACCTTGCGTAAAGACTCTGACCATAATTCTTAAGTTTTCGTTTTGTCACTTTGATTAATACTTAATCAACTCTAATATTATATAGACAAAAAAATGTTTTTGTTGGGCATTACCTTGCTCATTCTAACGCCAATAGACTATACTTAGTTAATGATGTCGCGTTAATATTTTCTATATTAATTTTAAGCATAAAATAGAATCATATTTATCTTCCCTTTATATTCTTCTCTCATTTCCTTCTTTCCAATTGAAAAACTTATTAAACTTTGAGTCCTAAAACCAGCAAGAAAACACGAAGTAACACTCCAATATATTAGAAGAAAGATGAGATGCGAGAAGCAAAACACGTTTACGATAAATGCAGACGTCTTCCGCAACCTAATATTGATATCATCACTTTTGATAGCGTTCGCATTCCTGCTAATTCTCATATTATTGTATTATTATTTTATATTTTTCTTTCTTGATCGACTGATTGAATTTTATTTTCATATCCTCATTTTTCTTTTATACCCTAATAGTATAAACAATCTTTTAATTATGTAACCCTATTATTCATTCAAAAATAGCGATATAACCCTAATATTCACTAGCTAAAGCTCCTGCCTCATATTTTTTTATAAGATATGTGATTTTTTTCGTCATTGGTATTGTTTGAACGTATAAGTGTGACATTATTGTGTATGTTGTACTTATGTATATTAGACTTTATTTTCAGAGGATGTAGTTTTATAAAAAAAAATGGATTACGAAATGTTGTAAGACTGTAGCTCGGATTGAGATATACTAAAAAATTTTATTTCTTATGGAATCATGTACTTACATAAATAGACTCACAGCTTTTTACTTATACATTTTAATACCTGAATTCCTCGTAAATAATTGTTTGCGAAAAAAAATTATTTTTAGTGAGAAATTATATAATAAGAATAATTTAATGATTATAGATCACAATAAAATACAAATAAAAAATAAATGATTAATAGTGTCTAATCTTAAATGGAACAAATAGTAGGAATATAAGAAAGTACACAGAACAATAGTAGTCAAGTTGATTCAGCACACATACAGAGATAAATGTTTGAATTACACCATATTAATCTCCTGGATTTGCCTTTAACCAATTAATAATCCAAATTGATCTTCGAGTAATTCCCTAAGCATAGAAGAAAGTATTTATTTAGTATGGAAATAAATTACACCAACATGGAATACTTAATTAACTAGTTTCATAGAATGGCGTGAAATAGTAGTTTTGGGCAAAACAATGGTCAATTATACCTTCTCGAATGTCCCTTATTTTATAATTTTGTCATTAACTTAGCAGATTGGCAGTATCTTGGTGGTGCACGCCATATCTTTTCTTTATAACAATTTGCTATTTATTTTTTAACCCATTTCTGCAAATGAGTAGACTCTTGTTTGTTTCCTAGAGTGAGCTATTTTTTAAGCTAAAGAGAAAAGGAAAAGTAAAGAGATGAATATATAATTAGCATCCAACAAAGTTACTAAAGCCAAAAAGGTAACTAAAAGTAGATAAAAGAAAGTGGGAAAATGACAAAAAGTAAATACAATATTATTATTATCAATATTCATCCAATTTTGTAACTGAAATTGATTTGATTGACTATTGACTAAAAAATAGATTTACAATTATGTAAAAATCAATGTGGACACTAAACTCGAATTCAAATCGTTCTGAAATACCAAACCCGAAATTAATCTGATATTATTAGGCCGTGACAATTCGTCACATAATCTCACCGTGGCCCACTCGTGGGGTCACGGGACACCCATGGGCTCGGGCTCACAAACCCACGGGTTAAGAGCGTTGACTTGCACATACACTCGGTGAGGTTCATTGTTTCCCAAAACCATATGGCTGTAAGAAAATTAATTCACCCACTATATATGTAAGTCAACAACTCACTATTTTATCGATGTGGAATTTTATTTCAAATTTGAAGTATTTCCAACAGATATCCCTAGTAAACACCTAAAATACCACTCCATCCACCCCACTACCAAATTGTTATTTCTTTTTTACAAAGTAGTATCTTAATTGTTAATATTTTTAATTAAGTATAAATAAATATTATAAAAAGTTAATATTAATATAATCTAAATTGAGATAAATTAAATAAGATTATATTTAACTAAATTTTAATATATAAATAAAAAAAAATAAAAAGTGTATTAAAATAAACGAGAAGATGATAGTGGATGGTGAGAGAATTTAGAAAAGAAACGTAATCACTAACCATATACATCATGTATTTAATGTAATGATTCTCCCTAACATAAACTTTTAAACATAAGAGAATGTTGCAAGATTCTTTACTAAGCCTTTGTCTTCACTTGTTTCGTTAAGAATTAGAACATCCACATTTAGTTATTATTTAAAGTTGAAATTATTTTCAATATAATACTTAATTAATTCAATTTAAATATAAAGAATTATCAATTGTTCTCGGTTAAATTCTGTTCAATATACTCAATATAATTTTGCTTAATTTAATTCAGTTTGATTTAGTTTAATTTAGCTTAGATTAAAATTCAATTCAATTTAGCTTAGACTATTTGCTTAATTCAATTCAATTCATATTGGTTTAGTTAATTTAGTTCTGTTCATTTTGTCTAAGTAATCATTTTAAAGTTATAATCGGTAAATTTAAGATTGTAAGTAAACACTTATTTAATGGTTATAATTAAGGTAGCTACATTTAGTATTTGGTAAAATGTCACAGTTCAAATCTAGTCTTATTATTACTGATATAATATACAACTATCAATTTAATTAAAGAATAAGTTGGTCACTAATTAGTTGATATGGTATTAGACGTTAAGTTATGAGTTCGGGGTGAACACTGTTTGGTTTGGTCCGGTCTGACATTAAAATTAGACCAAACTAGAAATTCCGGTCTCAAAATTTCCCAGACCATTTAAATCACTGGTCTGAAAATTTGGTCCGGACCGGTCTGGTCTACGATTTTTTATTTTTATATTTTTATCCAAATTAATACATGTATTTATTCAAATATTTCACACCTAAAAATTAATAAATATAATATTTTGTAATTAGTTGTAATATTAACATTATTCAAGTAAATATTCCTATATAATAATATCTACATCTTAAAAGATCTAGGTAGCAACTTAATTTTTTATATACAAAATTATAAATTTTGACCAAAGTACGGTTTGCAATACGGTCTGGTCTGAAAAATAAAAAAACCGATACCAGACTGTAAACCGTAATTTAATTTGAAAAAAGCAGACCAGACCATTTAAACCGTAGACCAGACCAAAAAATAAAATTCTGGTTTGGTTTACGATTTAGACCAAATTTTGTTCAACCCTACTCATCATATCAGATTATTATACAATATAATAAAATAGTTGTAAAATGAAAAATGATATATTATCTTAAAATCTTGTTAAATGAATTAATTTAATAGGGTTAGAATACTTTACATAGCATTTCTATTTTCTAATAAATAAATTTGAATTTAAATAATGCTAAGTATTAAAAGGATATTATAACATCAATACTTTATATCTGAATAAAAATCTAAGAATATTAAGGAACATTCTTAAACTTCCTTAATTAAATTTTAATGGTAATTGAGTTTATACTATAACTATAATTTAGAAAAGATTGTTTAGTGTAATATCACCTATTGTCCATCTGCTGCGAATAATCTCTATTATTGATTATTGTCAAATAATTCAACATTTGTATATTTTTTGTTAACAGCGCCTCTTGCCAAATTTTATTCAGCTATATTTGTCGATACCTCCCAGTCGTTTGTCTGTTACACTCACTTCTTCTTCCTCCTTATGCTTTTTCGTTGGTCTACTCCTACTCCTCTTTAGTGGTAGATATCTACATTAGTCGTTTAAAATGTGGCAAGAGATGTTGTCAAGAATAAATATACAAAGGTTGAATTAGTTAAAAATGATCAATCACAAGGATTATTCACCTTAAAAGTGCAATAGGTGGGATTAATCATCATAATTTTTCTTGTCATTTATTCAATCAATAAATAAATATAAAATATAAATATAATATAAATATCTTATAATTACACATGGCATTTAATAGAATAATATCATACATTATATTAATTTTAATGTATAGTGATGAAAAAGTCAAGTGAATATGAGAGTGACAAGTGTAATTTTTTTATTGGCCAGTATTTTTGGCAAGAGTATTTATGATTAGGGATTTTTTAATTACAATAGCATTATTTATGACCAAGGATTTTTAATGTTTAGTATAGTAATTACTCCCTCCGTTTCTTTTTGATGTTCCTATTTGGGTTTTTCACCAAGATTAAGAAAAGTGGAATCTTTGGTGGTAGTGGGTATTATTTTAATTATATAGTAGTAGGAAGTAATGATTTTATTGGAAGTATGGAGAGAAAAAATAATTAAATAATAGTGTAGTGTAATGATTGTATGGGAAATATGAGAGAGAAAATAATTAAATAGTAGTGTGAAGTAAGGAAAGTGGGGTTTTAAGGGGTAAAAGTGGGATGAAAACTTTCCAAAAATGGAAAGTATTCTAAAGTGGAAAATCTTATGGAACTGCCCGTTTTAGTAAGGTGGAAAAACAAAAAGGAACGGAGGGAGTATATAACTAGGAATCTTTTTCTAAATAAGGCATGAGTAAATTTGACCAGAGATTTTTAATGTTTAGTATAGTAATTATATGACAATATGTCAATAATAACAATGAGATCAGAGATTTTGACCAGTAATTTTTTTATTTATGGCAATAATAGTATAGTGATTAATTTATTTAAGACCAGAGATTTTGACAACTGAGACAAAATTTCTACAAATTTAAAACGACAGGATTTTGAAATGTGTCTTCGTACTAAGAATGTAGTATATAAAGAGGTGTTTCAGAACTATTTTGTATTTTTTGTATTTTTTATATTTAATTCTTTTTTTTAATTACAATGTATTTATGTAAATAATTTATCACGCACCTTTATTTCATATTTTCGTTCGTATAATATTTCTCTGAAATATCAACATATTAAAAAATCCGTACATTGCACGGGTTTCTATCCTAGTATTACTCTAAAGTCTCATGTGTAATCATTAAATAGACATTTAAGGAACTATAGGGTTAAAATGATAATTATAGTGCAATGTATTTGATAGAGTATCTAAACGTATTAATAGACCTGTTTATGGGCGGGCTTAGGTGGGTAGCGGATCGGATAATACCAATAAAATCTACCCGCAGCCTCAATTCAAAACCTCGCCCGCATTTGCGGGAATATTTTTTTATCGCTACCCGCCCATTTTCAAAGCGGACGGGACCCGCGGGTAGACGGGTATTAATTATATAAAAATTAAAATTATAAAACAAATCATAAAATTAAATTTTAATAACAATTAAAATACAATAGATTGTCCAAAATACTCAAACTACATAAAAAGTCTCAAATACTCAAATTACATGTATAAACATTATGTTGGATAATCCAATAAAAACATTCCATTATCGATTTATTTTACTACGGAGTACGAAGTCCAAACATATACCTCTCCAAACATAATAAATTAAAAAAATTATTAAAATGAATATGGACTCTAATTACAAAAGTCGGTGTTGTAGATTAGTAGTACTAGACACTAGACTACTAGTTTCATAACAATAGAATTATTTATATTATAATAAATATATTAAACTTAGCAGGCGGGCGGGTATACCTGCGGGTATTTGTTTGGCATCGCTACCCGCCCATTTATCTTGGCTAAATTTTTTTTGAAAATCGATGTCCGTGCCCGCCCGTTTTTCGAGCCGAATGGGTAGGACCTGGCAGGTAGCCCGCCCATGAATAGCTCTAGTATCATACATATTGTATTTAATTAAAAAAATTAATTTTTTTTCGAAACAATAATGCAGTATTTAATATTAAGTATGTACATATTCAATGGTCAATTGTATTTAAGATTTATACTTGTATTAGTCAACTGACATAGAAACTCGTGCAATGCACGAAATTATTAGTATAAAATTATATATAAATAGAGAATTAGAGATGTAATTACATGTTATCAATAATTACATATCAGTATAAAAAATTATAATTTTTAATAAATTTTTAAAATAATTATCAATTATCAATTAAAGTTCTCATAATTTTTAAGGCAAATCTAGATAATCTTTCAACAACAGTATCATAATGTTGTTTTTTTGTCATTCTCAAAATGATTTTTAATTATTATGTAATTTTTGTTTCTTGCTAAAATATTTTAAAAATTAAAAATTTAATGAAAAAACTTTATTATTAGCAAAAACTTTAACATGGAAAAGCAAATATATATTCTAAGAAATTTTATTTAACTTTTAAAAAATAATATAATATTCCAAAAAAATTTAACAGATCATACCTAATTGAGGTATACTACTCACATATTAAAGGAATAAAATGATATTAATTTTGGTAAGAATCATTCCATATGGCAAATGACTATATTATACAGTACTTTTTAAATTGTATGATTACGTTGTGATTTTCTTTTTATTTTGCTATCAGTAAGTGAATAAAATAAAATTTAAAATAATTCAATAAAGTACTTATAAATTATAGGAAAAATTACCGTGAATAATACAACCTTTTGTTAATTAACTATGAATAATACCAACTATTAATTAACTATGAATAATACCAATTTAAGGGATATTTTTCCTAGAATAATACCAACTTTAGTTTATTAACTAATTTGTCAAATTTTTTTATCATAAAATCTCCTATAATTTGATTTTTAACATATTAGGTATATTCTAGAAAAATAATCATGCTTAATCAAAAGTTAGTATTATTGTAGGAAAATAAGCAATATATTGTATTATTCCTAGTAAATTTTCCTAAATTATATAAATCACAAAACTAACACAATCATAAACTAATCTCACTGCAATATCTAAAATATGTTGAATATTTTATGATTCTATCAATTAGTGTCAATATTCTACAATTCTATTAAAAGCTATATCACTAGTACAATTGTACGAATTAATCTCATTGCAATATCATATATATATATATATATATATATATATATATATATATATATATATATATATATATATATATATATATATATATATATATATATATATATATATATATATATATATATATATATATATATATATATATATATATATATATATATATATATATATATATATATATATATATATATATATATTCTTCCTTCCTTTAAGCTATAAGAGATTGTATCTTTCTTTATCATATAAAATACTACAAGTAATGCATTGGATAAAAAAAAAGGACAATAACTTCTTTGTAAAGTATATGCTCATTACTTTACATGCATGAAGGTCGTGGACGGTGGGAGCAAATCATAGTTTTACTCGTAAGTTTTCTTTTACGTACGCTATTTAAAGACCAAATCAATAAAATATATTCTTTTGTATTGTCTAGTCATATACTTCATTTTCGTCCACTTGATCTAATAGCAATTCTATATGAGACTGCTTTACCGTGAAATGATGTTTATACATAATTGTGTAATTTAGTTAATACAATTTTTATTATATGGACTTCCTATTTTAAAGTAGTAATTAAATCAATTAAGAAGTAATAGTACATTTTATCAAATAAAAAAAAAAGTAAAGATAAAGGGCAATCTCTTAATATCCAGCACAAGGTAAGGTCTATTATCAAATAAATAGAACCAAAATTTTTTAATATAATAGAGATTAAAATTTAACATTAATAAGTCAAAAACCTTTAATCAACAATATCACAAGAATACACATTATCAATCAAGTTATATTTGACTAAGAAATTATAAGAAGTTTAGTAATATACCAAGCATGCTTAATCTAAAGATTTAGATGAACATCTTGGATAGGTCTAAAAATACACTTGAAAGTTGTCTTGTCGAAATGATGATGTCATATGATATTAGCTACACATGAAATAGCTTAATGGCTCTGAGTTGTTAATACTCCTTCCGTCCCACTGTTATTGTCCACATTTTCTTTTTGGATCATTTCACTTTAATTGTTCACTTTTTATTTTTGGCAAAGACTCTTTACTTAAATACCCCAACTACCCCAACTTATATTATTTAAAATACCCCACCTACCACCTTTTTAATTATTATAATCACTTAAAATACTCCACTACCTCCCCTTTTTTATTTTGCGTGTCCACATGAAAGTGGACAATAACAGTGGTACGGAGGGAGTATTAATCAAGCTAGGGTATTTTTCATGAAGGATGGATGAGATAATCAGTTACCTAATTGCATCTTATTTGAAAATATAGATCATTTTGTTTGTTCAATAGACCTAAGCAAACTTCAAAGATGCACATGTTGAGATGGATGTGTGGTAAGACAAGGATGGATAGGATTAGAAATCAGGAGTTTAGGGAGAAGTTAGGGGTTGCACCTCTCTCTGCAAAAATGCGGGAGAACAGGCTCAGATGGTTTGGGCATGTGCAGAGAATCACCCATAACGCCCCAGTGCGAAGGGTTGAACGCATCATAGTGGAGGGCAAGAGAAGCCGGGGAAGACCTAAGAGGACGTGGGAGGAGCAGATTAACAGCGACCTGCTCGAACTGCACCTCTCTAAGGACCTGACCAGGGATAGAGCCAAATGGCAGCGCCTTATTCACGTCCTAGATTACTAGACTTGTTTGTTACTGTTATGTGTCTTTTGTCATCGCTATTCACTGCCTCTTCTACCTGTATCGTTTATACTTTTTAAATGATCCCTATGCTTGGCTAATGTGGGTGTAAGATGCAGGTTTTAGATATTTGCAGGTCCTATCCTTGAGGACCATTTTAGAGCCGAAGTACTCTTATGACCGCCTTCTCCTTCTGGTATTGAGACGTCGTCAACCTTCCTTCCCCGAACCCTGACCATAGAGTATCTATGTGCGGGAACACTGGGTATGATGATGATGATGATGACTTAAAATACCCCACTACTACCTTTTCAATTATTATAATCACTTAAAATACCCACCACTACCTTTTTAATTATTATAATCACTTAAAATACCCCACTACCTCCCCTTTCTTATTTTGTGTGTCCACAAAGTGGACAATAACAGTGGTACGGAGGGAGTATTAATCAAGCTAGGGTATTTTTCATGAAGGATGGATGAGATAATCAGTTACCTAATTGCATCTTCTTTGAAAATATAGATCTTTTTGTTTGTTCAATAGACCTAAGCAAACTTCAATATTTTTTTAAGATTAGAGTGCAACTATATCATTAATTGGTTAAATCTGAAAATACAATGTTTGAAATCCATATATGAACCATCATCAAGCCAAATACTAGAACAAATACTAATCATCGCCCATTTAGCTAGACGATGGGCTATATTATTATCCTTACAAAAACAAAACTGAAAAGATAGATGACCAACGCTTGAAACAGTAACATTGATGTTGTCAACCAGAACCTGCGAATGAATTAAAGGACAAAATTGTCATGTACTCTATCTAATTTATGCATTTAGTAGAGTAATTAGTTTAGAATATTAAAAATGAAATCAGGTGACATCAACAGACTTATGATTGGATATGCCTTTGTTCTATCCGTTTTAAGGTATATCATGATTGGTCGAAATAAAACAATCACATTTTTAATACATTTAAATTAATGTTTTCTAATGAGTTCAACTTGTCAAATTAAGCCAGATTATTGATTTAAAACCAATTATTCAATCAAGTTCACCTACTAACAATATCTTAGTGATACGAAATAATTGTTTTTCATGAAAAAACTCTTGTCGTTTAGGTGAGTCACCAACAAAGTTCAATAGAAGTGGAAGGACTTTATCAAATAACCATCAACACTATCACTATTCGTGAAAGTTGTTACAAATGTCAATTGAAATTGATGAGCAAAACAATGAACATAATAATGTGTAGATGAACATTCATTCAATAATAAAGTTTTGAGGTCGCTAATTGAGCCTCGTATATTGCCAGCACCATCATAACCTTAATCCCGAACTTTAGAAATTACTAAAGTATGTTCCATAAGCGATATTCAATTGCATTTTTTACTAGAAACATGTATAATACAATCCAATACTCTACCACTCCACCGCTCGTGCTAACATAATGCAAATGAAACGACAACTCCTCTTTATCAGATATATCTGTAGAATCATCAACAATAATAGCAAAAAACTTATTACCGATATATGTGATAATTGCTTTAGTGGTCTATTTTCTACAAACATTGATAACATATTTTTGAATAAGAAGAACTGTCAATTGACAACTTTTAAGGACACTATATAACACAACATTTTCAACAGTAAGTTTACCTTTTGCATGGAATTTAAAAGTTCAAGGAAATCACTACTATTTAGTAATAATTGGTAAATATATGGTGATTATATGGTGATTTTAATTGTGTATATTGATGATAATTATTACACATGGGATTACTTTAATAAACGAAAAAAACATGCGCTATATATATGAAAATAAAAATAAATTTTGTTTAAATGAAAATAAATGGATATGATTCATCCTAATCAGATTGTTTAACACGAGGTTTTGTTCATTTTATCCTTTTATTTTTCTTCTATTTTATATATTGATTTTATTTTATTTTATTTTTTATTATTCTTTTGATTTGTTTTAGTGTTTTTTTATTTTTTTCTTCTGGTATTTTTTATTTTTTATATTTTTATATTTTATTTTTTTTATTTTTTATTTTTTTGAATATAAACTATATGGAGTCTATTCCCAATATAATGTTATTTGAAAAATTATTTCCAACATTACACTAATGGGAAACTTAATTCCCAGTTTGCTGTCCACGTAGGATATTTCCCAAAATATTTTTTTTACGTTTTTTTATGACAAACCGCTATATCAGATGGCGGTTTAGTATTAAATTTTGTATAAACCGCTTTCTAAAAAGACGATTTTGAATGAATGATAAAAAAATAATTATAATAATAACAAACCGCCATCTTAGATGGCGGTTTCCTTAAGCACAATTTTTTGATGCAAAATTATATGATAAACATGTAATATTACACTAATGAACTCATTTGTCTCATGATGCCGTGTACATCTAATTGGGAGGTCTTGATATCAATCCCTCAGAGCCACACTTTAGTGTTTTTTGGCATCTTCGAATTCAGCACTGATGCGGCGTGTATAATTTGTTTATGTAAAAATATAACAATCAACTTTGTTGTCCCAGTTGGTAAGCGCCTATGTGCTGAAGTTGGAGGTCGTGTGTTCAATTCCGGTCCTCCACATACTACGAATATTTTTGCTTTATTTCAGTTTTAGAGTAAAATACCAAACCGCTATCTCAGATAGCGGTTTTGTGAACTTACCAAATCGCCATCTTAAATAGCGATTTGAACTGGAATTTTTTTTTTTTTAAAAAATAATCTGACGTGGACGGTAAAGTGGGAAATATTTTTTCTTACAATATAGATTGGGAATTATTTTTTAATTTTGTTATATTTTGGGAATAGACTCAACTATATGAGATTAAACAAGAATTCACGCATGATAAACGGTACATATAATGCTTAAAAGAGTTTAATATTTTTATTTGTTATATTGCTTTTTATGTGGTTTTGATAGATTACAATGATTATAACGGAGTCACATGTGTTGCATATCAAAAGGATTTTTAGGAAGAATGTGTGAGTAAAGAATTTCTTGTTGGGAAGTTTCATGTATTTATGAAAATATATATAATTACTATTACCACCCGTGCATTCCGCACAACAAATGGATTTGATTATTAACTATATAAATTGTTGCCAAAAGATTTGATTATTTCAAATTATATTTAGAAAAAAAGTTTGATTTATAAAAAAGTTAGAAATTTTCGCTATGGCAAAAAATTGGTAAAAAATAAAATACTAACTTCATGCCAAAATATAGAAAGTTCTAATGAAGAAGTTAGTGGAATACAAATGTTTCTACAACATTTATTAAATATAAATTTGTCGAAATAGCAGTTGTTGTTCGTGTTCAGAATGTCTTGAGGCATGTAATGATTTGTCGTGAAAATAAAGATGGCTTTAGTTTATACAAACATGATGTAATATTTGAGGCAATAATAAAAAATGCCGAATATGAATGAAATTGGAGGGATTTACAACGTATTTTTTTCTTAATATCTAAATCAAGCAATTCCTATCCAATTTATCAATACTATTTAGGTTCGGATCAACTCCAATCAGATACTTGTGAATAATGATACATGCTAATATGATCTTACATTGTCCCTTAAGCGGATAATGAAGCTCATTCATAGTAATAATTGCAAAGCACTTCTTTAAAACTCTAAAAGTCCTTTCAATTACATTTGTTAGTGATGTGTGATGAGGGTTAAAAAATTCTTTCATGATTTGGGGACCACGAATCGAAAACTATTTGAGATGATATCTTACACCTTTATGAGGGGAAAGTAGACTCGCTCTTAATGTTGATAAGTACAATTATTTGTATTTATTGTTGTCATTTATGTGCTCCTTTACGATGTTTAAAGGCATTTTAGAATTGGTTTATGCATTGTTATTCCATTTCGATATTTTATTACTACTTCGTGGGAAAATGGGTGAATTATGTTATCATGGGTTGTTTTTGTGAAATTTTGTGATTAATCATGGCTATAGGACTTAAAAATCAAATCAAATCGGTCATAGCTTCAAGTCATTTGAAGTATGAGATCAAAAGAGCAAGTCTTAAGTAACAAATACCTCCAAAAAAGAAAAGTCGAGTCGGCTGAGGTAAGGTTTGTAGTCTCGTTGACTCTGCGGGGAAGAAAAAAAGCAGCATCACCTTTCAGAAGCTTCAGCCGAGTTGGCTGAGGATGAGGAATTGTGATCGCCGACTCGGCGGTGATTGAGCAAAAAAGGGGTGATATGCTAGAAGTTTGCACCGACTCGGCGCTGAGGCAAATTGAAGAGCCACCAACTCGGCGGTTAGTGCTGCGAAGATATTGAATTTTCGAGAAGCTGAAGTCGAGTCGGCGGTGGACTCATTTTTTGGTCAGCCAACTCGGCAGATGTTTAGAAGGCATGCGCTTTTTGTCTGGTTTTCTTAGTGGGCCTTAGGGTTAAACTTGATCATTAGTATAAATAAGCACCCTAATCTTAGATTAGGATTTCTCTCCTCCTCCTTGCTTTTGCTTAGCTTTTCCTTTAGTTTTCATTAATTAGTCTTTAGTTACTCTTAGCCATGGGCGGATCTACTATTGGGCCTCCTTGGGCACGTGCCTCGGGGGAAATTTTTTTAAAAAATTTAATTCCAAACTTCAGCCAAGGAAAGACGCCACATTTGGGAACTAATTTATGACTTCCTTCTCTTTTCCCTCTCACAAAACCCTAAAAAACCAAAATCCCTTAAAATTAAGTAGTAGGAGCCGGCATCCCGGCCGCTACTGCTGTAACACCCCGGCCCAACGGACCACCGGTGACTACTCATGTAGACTGTAAACTAGCCCCACAGACCAACACAAGTCTTTTCAGCGCACTTTGGCCTCACTCGTGCGCACCCAGGAAAACTTTCCAGGAGGTCACCCATCCAAAGATTGCTCCCCACCAAGCACGCTTAACTGTGGAGTTCTTAGCAAATGGGTTTCCTAGAAAAGATGCACCTTGTTGATATGAGTAGTCTATCAATCTCTTTTCAAGCTAAATCTGGGGTATCACAACTGCCGCCCCACCCTCGCATTCAAGTCGACTGGCCCTAGACCTTTAGCCATTGCCGCCTACTGTCAGTAGAGAGTCGTCGCCCGCCGGTTGTGAGTGTGCCATAGAATCAAAAATTTGATGTTTTAAGGTGTTTTCAACTTAAGAAAGTGTTCTATAATCCTAATCTTATTTTGAATGTTGTTGAATTTTTTGAAGGACAATAGAAAAATTAAAATAAATGATAATTTTCCTTGTTGGTAACAATACTTTGTTCAGTCGTGGTGTGATGTATGTGTTTGTTTATGTTCCTCGATTCTTAGAATGTTATTTTTTTTGTTTATCTTCTTTTTTCTTCTTAGTTTAGAATGTGCTTGCTTTTTCTTTGTTGAGTTTAGAATGTTCTTGATTTTTTCTTGAACTCTTAAATTTTTCCTGCTTTTCTTTGCAGATTTAGTCTCTGTCTTTTGTTCATTTTTTTTGGATTTTAGTGAAGTCTTTTGTCTTTTGTTCATTTTTATGTTCTTGATTTCAATATGGAAGCAAAATCGAAGATGAAGGATTATAAAGTGATTCTCTTCGTCTGATCTGATTGGATAAGGTCTGAATTTACTAAGGTCTGATCTGATCTGATCTGATCTGGTCTGATCTGGTCTGATTCAATCTGATCTGGTCTGAACTGATCTGATCTGATCTGGTCTGGTCTGACCTGGTCTGGTCTGATCTGGTCTGATCTGATTTCACAAAGTTATTATTATTATTATTATTTTTTTTTTGGCAAAGTAAATCTTATAAAATGCCAGAAAAATAGCCGAAGCTTACAACGGTTCACCAGACTGAGGGGACTAGCCAAACGAAGCTCCAAGGGACATGCCCCTTGTCATCTGCGACGTTTGGAAAGACACCTCCAAAAGAGAAGAAACTCCTAGTCTAAACAAAAGTTTGACCACTAAACGAAATTACAGAAGACATTCTTTACAATATATAACTGTGCAAAAATCATAAAATATATTTTTTCGTAGCTCAGAACCCCAAACTTGATCAATCCAAAATACCAAAGATTTTGCAAACCCATGACAGTAAGGTGCAATATTATACGCCAGCAATGATTAGGCCATGTTCCTTGGGTGCAAATGTTTGTCATCCATTAACATCCAAAAGGGAATATACTGAAGCCCACAAAACCAGCCCATCATTAATAGCTTGGTGCACACCCTCATGTTGATCAGGTGCCTTGCATATAATTCAGCTTCTGAAGTAGACCAGCAGCAACATATCAGCTACTACGAGCAGCTTCCCAGTAGGTAGGTAGTCAGCAGCAGGACATTGGATAGTGCCCTTCCATTTCAATCAATTCCAAAAGCCACTCCCAGATAAAGGGACACCAATACGTGGATGTTGTTTCATAAGGTAGGCAGCAGCACACTACAAGGCATATTGTTAGCAGCCCAAGCCACAAACTGCCTGCCAGAAGTTCAATAACCATGCCCTTTTCATAATACCCAAATGCACCATATAAATGGATGGCCATTCAAACAACCAAGATTTCTAATCTACACCCCCTTGGTCTTTGCAGTATCTGCTATACCCAGCCCAAGAAGACTTATCCCATTAAATCTACAAAACAGAGAAGCTAACCCTCAAGACTGCAATGAATGCAGGCACGACTCCTCACATTATAACAGACCAAAAGTACTACCATCAAGAATGATTATCTAACATCAAACCAAAAGGGAGTGGGGGAATGGGGATACAGTGGGTAGCTGAACCAACCCTCACCACCTAAACAAGCCTTCATAAGGCAGTAATACCAATTCAGAAGTGGAAAGTCGTCCATGAAAGAACAGACAACCAGGAGCA
Source organism: Amaranthus palmeri (assembly GCA_019776075.1). Classification (NCBI taxonomy): domain Eukaryota; kingdom Viridiplantae; phylum Streptophyta; class Magnoliopsida; order Caryophyllales; family Amaranthaceae; genus Amaranthus; species Amaranthus palmeri. The sequence goes on from JAAKBH010000084.1 coordinate 455,206, forward strand.
GGCATAGCTGTGCTAGCCTCAAATACAAAACTGCACAACTGCAGTTCATGTAGTCGTTTCTATAGAAACAGACTAGTGGTAATCTCTAAGACATAAACCATAACAAGGGAATACACCCAGAAAGGACCTTAAAGATCTTCATCAATATCCCTTAATTCCATTTTGGGGTTAGAAAAACCCCCAAATCATTTTAGGGTTTCACCAAGAGACTAATCGAAATCTCAACATAGGGTATGAGAGATTCGAACAATAGAATGGGTTATTCTTGCATGAACTGGACCAAGAATATGGCCCTAAGATGATTTGGGACAAACCTGGAAGGAGTTTTTGAATTAGCGTTCTTCGCATTCTTCGATTTCGCACTGGGCCGATTCCAACCTATCGATTCGACAAATACCAGAACCAATCTTCAATAACTCAAACCCAGTAATGGTATTCCTTCAAAACCTGAGGCTATCTCCTCTAAAACAGTAGCTATAATCGAGATTTAGGGATTCTCGAAACTTTGAATTTAATCACAATACTAAACTACCAAAACGTTTTGGTAGGTACAAACCACCGCCGGGAAGACGGAGGTCCGCTAGCACACTTGAGTCTCTATCCTTCTCGGTGGTCGGCCCCGCCTCCTGCCTGCCATGGCGGGGCAGATCAAGTCGCCCAGCAGAGAGGGGAGTTTTAGAGAGAGGTTAGAGAGAGGTGGCTCCAAAACTTTTTATTACACTTTTTGTATCCTTATTATTATTATTATTATATTAGTATTATATTATTTAGTATTATATTATTATGGCATTATTAGATTATTATTATATTATTATTATTATTATTTATTATTATATATTATTATTATTATTATTTATTATTATTCTTTTATTATTTTGATTATTTATTTATTATTATCATTATTGTTATTATTATACTTATAGATTATTATTATTATAATAATTTATTATTATTTTTATATTATTATTATTTTATTATTATTATTATTACTATTACTATTAGTATCTAATTAAGAATTTAATTAATAAATACTAATATTATTTAATTAATTAATTAAAAAATAAATAAATAATAATGTCTTTAACATTATTATAATTATTAAATAGTCATTTATATTATTATTATCTAATTAATTAATTAATTAAAAAATTTTGTTAATTAATAAATAAATTAATATAATGTAGAAACACTTAGAGACAATGAACTGTAACAAGAGGGGGGGTGAATTGTTACTTTCGCCCTTGGAGTATTTTTTGCCCATTTTCTTGCGGAATTCGTATATTAAAAATACTCAAGACAAAATAAAGAAAAACTAAAAGGAACACCAAGATTTAACGTGGGAAAAAGAACCACGACCCACTAGGGATTTCTCTTCTCTATTATTTTATGTAAATCAACTCTCTATTACATAAAATAATTTCTCCTTCTCCTACTCTACTCTTTTCTCTTTCTCTTCTCTCGGTATCTCCTTATCGTTTCTCTACTCTCTACTCTTCTCTCTTCCCCTTTAGACTTACCCAAGTCTAATTACAAATTCACTCAAATAAACCCTTATAAGATTTATCTAAAATGGATGAATCAAACCAAGAATTGCACAAGGATTAAATCTTGAAATTAATTAGCAATTAAAACCGATCAAGATTTCCTCTTCTTTGAATTTAGAAAACTCACGAAATATTTGGGCACAAAATATTTTTTTAGAAAAATATTTTTCTCTCAATTGATCACCAAATTTGTGCCGGTTGTAGAAAAATCATTTAAATAGATTTTTAGATCCAATTTAGCCATAATCCCATGATCAAAGATTGTGGGAGTTGTGGGCTAATTACGTGAGAGAGTGGTGAGGAAAGCTTGGTGGTTACTCCAAGTTTTCTTGTCTTCTAGCTAAAAATAGCTAAGACAATTTTAAGAAAACTAATTTTAAGATCCTAATTTTAAGGAGTCTTTTTAGGAGTTAGTTATCTTAATTCCTTAATTAATTCCCTTGTGCATTCCAGACTTATTCACCCGTACAACAAAACTAAAAAAGAAAAATAAAATTAAAATTATTTTCTTAATTATTTTTGTTGACTTCTTCTCTGACCGCTGATATGGGAACACTGCACTGTCTTCGATTGACCAATCTTCGAACTCTGACTTGATCTTGGAACAGTTACTTAGTAATCCCTTTTCAACGCTTAATGGTCCATCAACGACCCTTTTAAAGATCGGATATTTGACCTATCAAAACAATCTCAAAAACAAAATACTCCCTCCGTTCCTATTTGATCTTCCTATTTGGGTTTTTCACAAAGATTAAGAAAAATGGAATCTTTGGTAGTAGTGGGTATTATTTTAATTATATAGTAGTGGAAAGTAATGATTGTATTGGAATTATAAGAGAAAAAATAATTTAATAGTAGTGTGAAGTAATGATTGTATTGGAAGTATGAGAGAGAAAATAATTAAATAGTAGTGTGAAGTAAGGAAAGTGGGGTTTTAAGGGGTAAAAGTATGAGATATAGTGGACTCTAGTTAGCCTATATATATAGATGTAGCAATAGTGCTTGTATGCATGTATGACACGACATTCATTTGTATTATTCTATTTTGATGAATATCTGATTTGGTTAGAGTTTCATTCTCTAACTTTCCTTCTTATCTCTCTCTTCAATTGACTCTTGGCTTCCACTGTTCATATGGTATCAAGAGCAGTTCTCAAATTGAGATACTGATCCTTTCTCCCTCGCTAAATCGTGATCCATTCTTTCTTTACAGAATCAATTCTTGGGGTTCATCTTCTTTGCTTATCATGACATCAGAAATTGAAACTACCTCTGAAACTTCTACTGCGCATTTTGGCATAGACGACCCATATTTCTTGGCAAATTCCGATAATCCAACGGCTTCTTTGGTTGCTGCTCTATTTTCTGGTGGCAATTTCTTGCGTTGGAAGCGAAATGTATTGCGTGCCCTCGGTGCAAAGAACAAAATTGGGTTTGTTGATGGGTCTATTCCTGAACCAGATCATTCAGATGCGAAATATGTAAAATGGAAACGATGCGATTTAATGGTCTCTAGCTGGATTTATAGCTCTATGAAGAGCGAAATTGCTGATGATTTTCAATATGCGGACGGGTGCTGCTGAATTGTGGCGTGAATTGAATGAAAGATTTGGTCAATCTAATGGACCATTGATCTATCAATTAAGGAAAGAAATTACAAATCTTAAGCAAGAAAATCTTTCAATTTTGTCTTACTATGGCAAAATTAAACGATTATGGGATGAAATGCATAATTTGCATTTCATTTGTACTTGTGGAGTCCTACAACAATTGTAGTTGGCAACTTCTTAAAGAACTTCTTGAATTTGATAATGAAGAAAGCTCAAGCAATTTCTTTAGGGTTAATAGTGGATTGATACATTCACCACCCAAAATCTTGACTCAAGATCCTTTGCCTACAATCAACAAAGCTTCTCAATGTTGCAACAAATTGAGAAACAGACAAGAAATTTGTGGTGGCATGGATCTTGGAACGGAAAGCAGTGCTATGCCTCTCAAAGGTTTTCTAAACCTACTGTTATTCCTACTAAGTTTCCTAATTCTCATGGCAGACATGATTCGAAGCGTGAAAGGCAGTACTAAGACTTATGATCATTGTAAGGCAAAGGGACATACCATTGATCAATGCTTCAAATTAATTGGATACCCTGATTGGTTTACTGCGGGACAAAGTCTACCAAACCAGCTCGAACTCTTGGAATTCAAGGCCCTAAAATAGCTGCTAATGTGGGTTCTTGTGTTGATTTGCAGGACACCCCTTTTGATAGCCCTACATCATTTGTTGACCAAACTTTCTTGGCTTCTGTTTGCCATGAGGTCATGAAAGTTATGAAAGGAAAACAAGTGGCTGATGACTCTTATGCAGACAGTGCAGGTATCACTCTGAATACTCCTTTGGCTTTATCATGTGGTATGATTAAGCAATTGAATAAGCATTTATGGATAATTGATTCTGGTGCAACTGACCACATGATTTTCGATGAATCTATTTTTCTTGATAAATCTGTCATAACTAAGCCTGTTAGAGTAGGATTACCTGATGGTTCTTCTAAGACCGTAGGCATTGTTGGAACGGTAGACTTAACTGATAAAATCAGACTCAAGGGTGTATTGTGTGTCAAAGGTTTTAAGCATAACTTACTTTCCGTTGGACAATTGACAACTCAATCTGGCATTAGAGTAGTGTTTGATGAAAATACTTGTCAATTTCAGGACCAACAGTCTAACCAAGTGCTGGCCATTGGGCATAGATTTGGAGGACTCTATTACTTTGATAATAAAGGAGAGTGTGGGAAAGCTAATTTGGCTGCAAAGAAGGTTACTCATGTAGTGATTTCTGAAGCCCATAAGCATCCTCACTCAGAACATGCTGTTCTTGTTGATAATAACACTTTAGCCAATGCTTGTAATAAGAATACTATGTTTACTGATTTGCATTTACTTCATACTAGATTAGGACACCCTTCAGTCTCAAAAATGCAACATCTTGACTTTTGTGATAATTCTGCAATGATGAATTTTAATTGTGACGTATGTGTTAAAGCAAAGTTTCATAAATTGCCGTTTCCTAGAAGTGTTTCTAAGGCCCTTGCTTGTTTTGATTTAATACACATGGATTTGTGGGGACCTTATAAGGTTCAATCTTTAAGTGGAGCCAAATATTTTCTTACTATTCTTGATGACTGTAGTAGAATCACATGGACTTACTTGTTACATAATAAGATGCAAGTTCCCAAGAAAATCATGGATTATTTTTCTATGGTTAAAAACCCAATTTGGATCTAATATCAAATGCATTAGAACTGATAATGGCAATGAATTCATTCAAGAACAATGCTCACAATTTTTTAAATCTCATGGTGTGATTCATCAAACTAGTGTTGTAGGCACCCCTCAACAAAATGGGAGAGTTGAGAGGAAACACCGACACTTACTTGAAATTGCTAGAACTTTTAGGATACAAGCCAATTTGCCTAAGAAGTTTTGGGGGGAATGTGTTCTTGCTGCTACCCCTGTTATTAACAAACTTCCCACATTGACATTGCAATGGAAGTCTCCCTTTGAAGTTTTATATGGCTTTAAACCCTCCTACGATGAGTTAAAAGTGTTTGGGTGTTTAAACCTATGCCCTTAAATCCATGAAAGATAGAGATAAACTGGACTCTAGAGCTAGAAAGTGCGTCTTCATAGGCTATCCCTTTGGACAGAAAGCTTACAAGCTATATGACTTAGAGACTCACTCCATTTTTACCTCAAGAGATGTCATTTTCCATGAAAGATTATTTCCCTACATTGACTCATCTGATTCCCCTCATAATACTCCCAATATGGTTTCCTTCTCCCTTGAACACAATACTGACCCTTCATCTTTGCTCCCCTCTTTACCTAGAACTCAGTTAGACAGACCTTCCCCTGACCTTCTGCCTCCCACCCCCACGCTCTGACAATGCTGTCCTCACATCTTCGAACTTCTTCTAGGCTTGTCATACCCTCCTCCAAACTCAGAGGCTTTGATGTGCCTTATTTACCTCATAAAAGTACAGTTGCACCCTCTCCTTCCCAATCTCTCTCTTTTAATGCTGTCTCTGGGGCTTCCTCTGAACCTGCTTTCCTATAACCAAGCGAAACACTCACCTGCTTGGGTGCACGCCATGAAACAAGAGCTTGCTGCTCTAGAAGCAAATGACACATGGACCTTGACTACACTGCCTCAAGGAAAGAGGGCTATAGGATCTAAATGGGTTTTACAAGACCAAACTAAATCCTAATGGTAGCATAGAGAGGTTGAAAGCTCGACTTGTTGCTACTGGATATCAACAAGTACAAGGTATTGATTACACACAAACCTTTTCTCCTGTGACCAAACTAGCTACTGTACGTATTGTTATTGCCATAGCTACTATGAATCAATGGCCTATGTGTCAACTGGATATTAATAACGCTTTCCTCTATGGATATTTGGATGAGGAAGTCTACATGCTCCCCCCTACTGGCTATGACAAGGCTACAATAGGTCAAGTTTGTAAATTACATAGATCCCTTTATGGCTTGAAACAATCTTCTAGGCAATGGAATAAGGAATTAGTTGCATTCTTAAAAACATTAGGATTTACTCAATCTTTGCAGGATTACTCCATGTTTACTAGGATTAAAGAAGGAAAATTCCTGGTTCTTTTAGTTTACGTTGATGACATGCTAATCACTGGCTCATGCATGCACCAAATTACTGACATTAAACTCGCTTTAGACAAAGCTTTCACCATTAAGGATTTTAGGTCCCTTACATTATGTCTTGGGCTTAGAAGTGACCCGCACTAAAAACTGGCACTTTCCTCTCCCAAAAGAAAATACATTAAAGACCTTATTTCTGACTCCAAAATTGAAACATGTGCTACTACTGTGGTTCCCTTGTCTATTGGTCTTAAGCTCTCTACAGATGAAGGGGAACTCTTGTCCTCAACCTGAAGTATACAGGAAGCTCGTTGGCAGACTCCTTTACCTCAATCTTACCAGGACAGATTTGTCATATGCGTATCCAAACATTTGAGTCGTTCCTCAGTGCTCCTCGCATTACCCCACCTCAAAGCTGCTGTCCATGTGCTGAAAATATTTAAAAAGGCACCATTGATCTCGGTTTTATTCTACTCTTCCAGTTTCTTCTAAGCCTCTCAAGGCTTACTCTGATGCAAATTGGAGCGCTTGTCCTTTCACAAGTCGCTCTCTTAGTGCTTATGCCATATTCTTGGAACCAACCTCGTCTCTTGGAAAACAAAGAAACAACCCACTGTCAGTAAGTCCTCTGCTGAAGCCGAATACAGAAGCATGTCCTTTACGGCCAGTGAGATTGTATGGATCGAAGGCCTGTTGCAAGATCTATTGGTTGCTGTTCCCTTACCTATCACATTATATTGTGATAACCGTTCTGCAGAACTCCTGGCCCATAATCCCAAATTCCATGAGAAGACCAAGCATCTCAAACGTGATATGCATTACATACGAGAACAGGTTGATGCTGGCTTCATTACCACTGAGCATGTCAAGAGTGTTGATCAAATAGCGGATGTTCTTACCAAGGCCTTGACTGGTCCTCAGCATCAACTATTGTGCTCCAAGCTTGGGCTCATATCTCAGTCCCAGCTTGTGGGGGGTATATGAGATATAGTGGACTCTAGTTAGCCTATATATATAGATGTAGCAATAGTGCTTGTATGCATGTATGACACGACATTCATTTGTATTATTCTATTTTTATGAATATCTGATTTTGGTTAGAGTTTCATTCTCTAACTTTCCTTCTTATCTCTCTCTTCAATTGACTCTTGGCTTCCACTGTTCATAAAATCCAAGTAAAAAAACGAGAAGAAAATCTTCTAATAATTAAAGTACTCAAATTTAGTATCAAAATTCTCCATTTAATCCTTCATTTTCTCAAAATGCTCTAAATTCTTCTTATTATATTCCTCAAAATATCCCAAATTCATCTTATTGTGCTCCTTCAAATACCCAAAGTTCTCAAACTATGTTTCACCACCATCATCAATCTCACAAAGTCAACGCTAAAATTGACAGCTATGGTGAAGATGGAGGAAACTGTGTTCATCAAGATGATGTTTATTCTAGTCTCTACACCTAACCATCATTTTAATTTCTACTTTCATAATCTGGTTCACCACCAAGCTTCACTCAATTGGTTCAACCATCTCCAACGACAACCTAATGATAAAGCCCCTATACCTTCAAAGAAAAGTTGAGAATTAATTGAAGATATTGCTCTCATCTTCAGTTATGAACACAAGTACAAGTCCAATTGTGAGCACCAAGCAAAAGATAAGAGTGAAGTTTCAAAAAGTTAAGGAAATTTATAAAGCAGCGAGGATGAAACGACCCCATTTGATTCCACGAAGAACCGCCGACATGCTTAAATATCGTTGGGTAGAGTTGTTCTAGCATGTTTGAAAGTAATGAGAGGCTCTTAGGAGGAAAAAGAGTGGTGCGAGAGACGAAGATGTGCTTAAAGAAGCGCATTTAGTCCATCAAAGAAAACACGATAAGTTTAACTTGATTGAGCAATGAAAAATGTTATGGAAGTATAACAAGTGGAAGCAAGTGGTTAAAAATAATGAAAAAAAACGTTGGATCAATCATGCTTGGTTCACTAACAACATTGATGCAACTGGTAAAAAAGGTTTAAGTGCTTTACAAAAGTATAATGCAACTTTCGTAAGCTAACATACGAGATGGTTGTTGATCAAGTCGATTAGTACCTCCAAATTAGAAAAAGCACAACAGCACACTTACTCGTTTCACAAAGGGAGTAACCATAAGCAACCAATTTGGGCAACAATTAGAGAAAACCAACACCACAAGATTTGACGAGATTATTGGCCTTTAGTGAAGAACGAGGATTCCTTGGCATGATTGATAATGTTATTTGTATGCAATGGGAGTGGAGGAATTTCCCAACAGCATGAAAAGGGCAATATCAAGGTCGAGGTGGTGTTGCAACATTAATTCTTGAAGTTGTTGCTGATCATGACCTATGGATATGGCATGCCTCTTTTGGGATGTAAGGTTCATATAATGATCTCAACGTGCGATACTGATCACCTCTTTTAGTTGATTTGTTTGAAGGAAAGGTACCACATGTCAATTTCACGGTGAATGAATATCAATACAGAATGCCCTAAATGGGGTTCTTTTATTCAGTCTATTACTGAACCACAAACACCAAAAGCAAGGTTATTTACCAAACATCAAGAAGCAGCAATAAAGGATGTGGAGCGAGCATTTGAGGTGTTGGAAGCTCGATTTGCAATAATTAGAAAGCCCTCTCACTTGCTCGGGTTGAAGGACGACTTTGTGATATAATTCTTGTATAATTAATGCATAATATGATAGTGGAAGAAGAAAGAGAACATATACAAACTATGCTGAGTGTGATGGTAGAAAGTTCATAGGAGCTTGCCCACAAGGTCAATCGAAAGATACAATTGGATTAAATGATGAGTTCGAGTATTACATAGATAGAATAGTTGATATCAACCAATACTTGGCAAATAAGATGATGTTGAAGATCGACAAACATATTTTTCCTTCAAAGATGACTTAATTGGAAAAAATTGGCAAATGTTTGGAAGGAATTGCAATTAACGTATCAATTAAAATTTTATTTAGTCATTTGTGTATTTATTTTATGTATGTGCATTAAAATTTTTATTTGAATTTAATGAATTTTGCATAATTGTTATTGATGTCTATAAATTTATATCTATTAAAAAATATTAGTTTTATTAAAAGACTAAATTTTTTAATTACTAAAAATAGATTTAATTTAATTAAATAAAAAATTATATTAAGTTTGTACGTGAAAATATATTATCAAAAAATGAAGATAAATGTTAAATAGATTAAAGGAGAGAAAGTATGGTGGAGTAGAAAAAAAGTAAGAGAGAAAAGATGATGACCTTTTAAAAGTGGTTGTTTTTTAAAAAAAATTAGGTTGAAAGATGAACTTTTAAGAAAGAGAAATATTGTGAAATAGTAGGATGACTTTTATGTAGAATGTTTTAAAATTACAATATTTCGATAGATTCATTTCTATATATATTTTATTAATATTACTTTTTTAGAATTTTTTAACATTCACAATTAAAATTATTTGACTTTTAAGTTACATTGAGAACTACACAAAAAATAAATAGAAAGCAATGAAAATAAATAAGTATCATTTTATAAATGGAAAAATTACCCAGAATAATCGACCTTTCACTGATTTTCCAAGAAATACGAACTTTCAATTAACCACCAATAATACGAACTTTGACATGCATTTTCCGCTGGCATACATGACCTGTTTATAACCGGTAGTACATGTCTTTTTTTGACCGTTGCTCAGCAGGTTTCAACCGGTAATACGAACTTTCAATTAACCACTAATAATACGAGATGAAACCTGCTGAGCAACGGTCAAAAAAAGAACTGTACTACTGGTTATAAACAGCTCATGTATGCCAGCGGAAAATGCATGTCAAAGTTCGTATTATTGGTGGTTAATTAAAAGTTCGTATTATTCTTGAGAAATCACTGAAAGGTCGTATTATTCCTGTGTAATTTTTCCTTTATAATTTGAGCAATCAATAGGACAAAAAAACAAACAACCAAAACCACACTAATTGAAGTTGTCTACTTAAAACATCTAAACCGACTTGAAATTAAAAGAAAAAATTACAGAAAAACTACATAATATATAGGTCCTTTTGCAAAAACAACTTAACCTAATATTTTGCAAAAAAACTACCTTATATATCATTATTGTTTCCAAAACACTACCACTAAACATCACCGTTAGTTGACCGTCAAGTTGTGCATTGACTTGACATGTGTGTGGCACGTGACTCATTGCTTCTTTCAGTGTTCATTTAAGGAGATTACTCTTCACTCACTGCTATAGTTCAATCAACATTTGAATTTTTTTCAATTTTATTCCTCCATTTGAATTGATTCCTGTCAAATTACTAACTTGGTTGAAAATCATGTATTCTTGATTCAGTTCTCTCTCCATCACCATTTGATGAAAAATCCACCATTTTAAAAGAATTAGATTTTATGGATATCGACATTGAGGAAAACAAACAACCGATTAATGAAATCGGATTGCTGAATTACAACCGATATCACATAGAGTATTTAAATAGAGTCTTTTTTCTCTTCACACACAGACACACATATATATTTCAATTTTCTTTTATTTCATGTCAGAAAAAGCAAAAGACCCTCCCCTTTGCTAATTCAACCTCCCTTCAACACAACCACACCCATTCTCCGCATCACATTTTCAAACAAAAAACAAAAACCCAATGTACTCTTCTTCCTTTCGACATTATCTCTGAAAATTAGGGTAAAAAACCCAAAATTGAGTGCAATTGTTAATTTAGAAGGGAACAAGAAATGGTGGGGTGTAAATAGACCTGGGATAATTTGATCCGACCCGAAAATGAACCCGTGACCCGACCCGATAAAACCCGAACCCGACCGATCCGAAAGCGACTTAACCCAAAACATGATCGACCCGATAATTACCCGACCGACAACCGACCCGACCGACCCGTTTTAACAGGTCCAATATCAATTTTTAGAGTAATCTCAAGGTCAGAATTCATTTCAAATAAAATTTTAGTTTTCAAAGTATCTCAACATATTGATTATATCACTTGAACCCTAAAACTCATCAATAAATCTGAAAAAACACGCATTTAGTGTCTTTTTATCCATCATAATTATTTTTCTTTTAAAAAAGGACGTTATAATCATCTTAATTGAATACATATATCTTGTTAAATCCGTCAAATGAGTTTTTAATTCTTCTATATTTCAGAAAGCAAATCAATATAATTTATAAAAACATTTTGCCCATTTTAATTTCACCTGGGCTAGTTTGTTTTTGTTGCTACTGATTTTTTGGAATGAGTTGTTCTCTCCTGTTTGGTTTGAATTTTGAAACTTTGAAATTCTAGTGCTCAACAATGTGGGTTTTGCTTGTATGCTAACAAATGGACACTATTGGTAGTCATAGGGGTTGCATTTTCCCCTCTTTTGATCATATTAAAATTAATGCAAATTTCGATAAAGATTTACTTGCAAGCTTAATGAGTATCTCAAGAGTACCAAAATCATCAAAAATTGCAGAATTAAACACAGAGGAGGGAGAAGTTGAAGAAGGAAGCTAGTTTAGCCAATTATAGGTAATTTGAACCTTTAAAAGCGGAGGCACCCTAAAGTTCGAGCCTTAAAAAGATGAACGAAAGTTCAAACCTTTAAAAACAAATGAGCTAAAGTTCGTACCTTTAGAATTAAGTTTTCCATTTGAAAACAATTATGTCATTTAAGGTAATTTTTTGCGAAAAAAAAAAGATTATGTTGTGGGTGTAATTTTTTGCTAAAAGAAATTAGAGCATGTGTGATTTAAGCAAGGGAATGCGACTTTATCTCAAAAAAATGTCCAAGTACTTGTTTGTCTAAAGGGAGCAAGACCGTTCCTGACCATAGGCAAGATGCATTTGCCTAGGGCCCAGAGTTAAAAAGGACCCTAAAATTAAAAAATGACAGTTGATGAAAGTAGACACATAGAAATTTGTAGTTAATGAGTAGTTTTTTTTTTCTCATTTAAGAATTATATGATACATCTACATTTTTAATACTAATGATAATATATAGGGTTCATCTTAGTTATTTTTCCAAACACCCGTTTAGGTTCAGAATTGACCCTCCATAGACCATAGAGAGACCCACTTCTCTCAATTTGTCTACGGTCCATACAATGCCAAGAACGGCACTGAAAGGGAGTGATGACTAAAAATGCTTAAAGTCCCCAAGAAAAATATCTTGGAGAGGGTTGATATTTTGATTGAAACTTTTATTTTATTTTCTTCTTTCAAATCCCTTACATGCCAAACAAAAAATAAAACATTTTTATATTAAAATTCTTATTTAAAAGTCTCACCTTAAAGGTTTCAAAAAAAAAAAGTCTCATCTTAAATTCTCATTCTCTTGTCCCAAAACTAATTTATCTCATTCAAGAAATTAAAAAGCAGGGCGTTGTTAATTAAACTTATTTGTTCTGTTTTTCCGCCACAACACCACCTCATAGTTCGTACGGGTTTTCCATTTGCACCTTCCTGAAATTCATCCCTCTCCCTCCTTTACTCTACTTCCTCTCTAATTCCCCATTCCCATGGTGGCTGAACAATCGCCAACCCAAAATTCCTCACCAACAATTGAGGAAAACGGGGGTAATTTAAACCCTGATCCTTCCGAAACGACAAACGAGGCTACAATCCTGTCAAATGCGCCAGAACAGTCTGAATCCTCCATTAAAAACATTGAATCCTCCGAAATCTCAACCGTGACTGATCATGAGAAGTCTCTGGAATTTTCCGATGAGTTAATGGAGAAAGGAAACTTGGCGTTTAAAGAAGGTGACTTCCCTGAAGCAGCTGAGTTGTTTAGTCGTGCCCTAGAAATCAGGTTAGGGTTTTGCCTTTTCCTGTTTGAAAGTTTTATTTTTACTTGGAAATGTGATTTGGAGATTGGGGACTGTTGTTATGTAGTTGGATGATGTTTTGCATGAATTTTGAAGTTATTATTAGATTTTTAGAGGATTATATTTGGATTGCTGGTGCTATGTAGGTACTCCATGCTTCATCTATAGGGTTTAAGCGAGGTTTAATTGAATTCATGATTTTAGGATAAGATTCAACATTTGATTCTTGTCGTCATCTTTTCCAGCAGAAAACGGCTAATATAGTAATGTGGTTAGTGCTATTGGTAATTGGACTTCTTGTTGGCAGAACTCTAATGGGATATACAGTAATACGTTCATTAAATTCTGTAATTGGCCAGTTGCGAAAGTAAAGGTGATGGGAAAAAGTTATGTAAACTATCAACCTCCAAAACATTAGATACACAACACATCTTTCCCTTATCCATTTATTTCAATTATCTATTATGAAGATGTAAACTTAGATTTTCCATATAATTTTTCACTTATGCCCGCACTGTCCCTCTTTTTAAATCTCTTAAAAGATCAATTTTCTATCTTCCTAACTAGTTCCTCAACAAACTACATCAATGTAAGCACCTAAACCTTTTTATGTTTTGATTTCGAATTCTATCCTTCAAAGTATATCCACTCATTCATTGGAACATCTACTTTCCGATTACCCCATTTCCCTACAAAATAATTCCTGAAAAGCCCAATATAGTCTAATGATTGTTCATGGAACTTACCGTTAAATTCCTAGCCCAATATAGTCTTGCTTAATTTTACCTCCTCTCCCATCTCATCTACTACAACAACATTGTTAGCAAGCAAGCAATCACTGGCGGATCTAGAGATCTAGGGTTCAGAGTCTCATAGGGCACCGTTATGAAATTTTGGTAGAGTTCCATTTGTAAAATTAACTAGTAAAATATTTTTTATATCTGCAAAATGACATGTAGAATTGCTATAATCCCAAGACAAACCAAAGTAATATATAAAAAGTAATGAACGAACAAACCTTTATTTGGATAAAATATAACAAGGTTCAATAATTTTTTTGTATCAAAAGATGAGAATCCATCACTAAGACTAAAGCAAGCCATACACATGACAAATCATTGATTTTGTCACTGAATCGATTTTCAAGTTCATGTAATTGTTGACCAATTACACTTGGAAAAATCATAACATAAAGTTTGAGGAAAACCCATATCAAGTATAGCATCAAAATAGACAAATCACCAAATAAACCATCAAAAACAAACAAATTTAATCATGTGAACACATAACAAAGAAACTCAATTCAAGTTCTTTTCGATTCGAAGACTGAAACTGAAAAAAATATCATATAAATTGAACCTTCATAAGAAACACTTAAGCATCTTTTTCTAGAGTTTTTAACCAAGTAGGATTCATCATCAATAACCAACACCCTCAAACCAGTAGGAAATGTCTCAATTCTTGATGATGAAAACCCATGTTCCATTACCAATCTTTAACAAGGCTTGAGAGGAGAAATCACAGTTGTAAGCTCTAATAACCAACACCCTCTTAAATTTTAGGGGAAAACTCAATGACAGGCAGCGACACAAGTTCCATTCGATAGATGGATCATTGTTGGCGACCGACCCTGGGGAAGGGGTAGGGGTAGGCAGTGACGGTGGAAAATGGCGGCAGTTTAAGAATTTTTTTTTTCTGGGTTTTATGAGAGAGTGGAGAATACTCATGAGAAAATTCAGATTTTTTGAGTGATTGAAATGTCTCGATTTACTTCACCCATGAATTTCAAATTTTTGTATTTTTTTAAAAATTTACCCCGGGGCACGTGCCCTGGGGGTGCCCAATAGTAGATCCGCCCCTGCAAGCAATATGCACCATGGTGTGTCTTCTTGTCACAATTGCGCCATCTCATTTAGAACCATCCTTACAGAAAAGCACTTATGGCTAAGCCTTGGGAAAGCCAATTGTGATTGAAAAGTCGTATGTTGCCCCTCCACATGTCCTAACATTAGTATTTACTTTTTTTGTTACATATCTTACACCATTTTAATGTATTTCCTCCGCTTTTTGTCATTGCATATCAGAGTACTTATCTAGGTAATTTGATAAGATTGCGATGTCGTTTGCCCTTTTTCAAGTCAATTAAAACCATTTGCAAGTCTTTTTTAACACTATTAACCAACAATTGCCTCATATCCAATGATTGTCTCATCAAATGAATTAGTTTCTATCGTAGATCTCTATGACATATGTCCCTTATTTCGATGGGCGACAAATTTATTGTGTTTTAATTTCAGATTATAATGGACTATAATAAATGACTCATTATATCTTGCGCCCCTCTTATTTATGTGAAACTCCACATGATGTTTTACTACCAATGGTCAATCGGAAACAACAACTTTGTTAGTGTTATCACTAACAGGTTAAAGTAGCTTACATCCGACCCTCAAACCCTCACCTTAGGTGGAAGCCACTTAATGGCAATGGATAATGAAATGTTGCTGGTGTAGATGTTTATGACATATGTCTGAATTGGTTCTCTAAATAAATACTCATACATAGTTCTATTGTTCTTCCATAAATTTCATAGTATAGCTAATGTGTTACCTCACACTTTGGTCATGCACTCATGCCTATGTCCTTAACCTTTTCTTGTTTTCTTGTTATCATCCTATAAATATCTTTTCTCCTTTGTTAGAGTCCAATTTGTCGAACACCTCTTTGAAAGCATTTAACCACCTCTTGTTATCATCCTATAAATATCTTTTTGTTTTTTTTCTTCTTCAGAGCATTCGGCTATGTTGTATTGTTTATTTCGACGATACTTTTTCATACATACCCTGAAATCTTCTGAGCTACTTGAGTAATACACTTTTTCATCTTCGTCTACGAACTCTTTAGGAACATCTATTTTGCGTTCCTTTTTTTACTTTCTTATTCTTCAGGGGGACATTTATAATAAGTAGTTTTGTGTTGGGTAGCAAAATCTTTTAGCATAAACTTTTTCCGGAAACTAACCTTTGTCCATTCTTGTCAAATAGAAGTCAATGTGTTGCATTTACTCTAGTTACTTAAAGTCACCAAACAAACGTCACTATTCTTGAATCATGTGTTAGCTACTAACAAATTGTATAAAGTACAAAATCTAAGGACTCTTCTTATGTTTGCGGTTCCACAACCAAACCTCCACAGACGCAAGTAAAAAATACGATAACGTTTGCGATTGCGTTAACGAAATGATGATGCGGTAACGAGAGTGGAAATGAAAGCTTCAAGAGGTTCGACAATGGAAAAAACAAGATGAGCATAATAAAAAAATTGAACAATGACACAATGACTTATACAGGTATCTTGGATAGCTTCCCCTCACAATGGTCGTATTTATAATGATTCAACAATACAATATAAATAACCTCCCTCCCTTGAGAAAAAGCTCTCAAGATTACAATACTAATCAAAGTAAAAAGTTCTTTTGTAAAACCCAGCTCTCACTCTTGAAATAGCTCTCTACAATGTATTGTTGTGGTGATTGATTCTATGAAATGATGTATCCTTTATATGGAAGAGGAATACATCATTCTAGAACTCCCTCTTAAGTCACCATCAAAACACAATTAGCATCCAAAATAAACATTGCATTAAATAAGTAAATTAAGCACCCTCTTTATGCAATATTACATCTACAATTAACATGGCAATTAAAACAGATAAATAATGCAACCTTTCAATGCCATCAATGTAGGCCAAACTGACCAGTTAGGAATCCAAGTAGGGGCTCGAACGAGCCCATGACCTGCTCGAACCCTGCACACAGACCTTCTGGATGCTTCTGAAACTGCTGTTGGGATGAGCACTCTGACTGCAAACTTCTGTTCTGTTTTCATGTGTTGGCTCAAGCGAGCAACCACCCTTTTATGCCTTGCTTCGTTCAACGCATGGTTCCTCACCTTAATGAAGCATCAAACGCTCCACATCAATCACTTCATTGATCATTCCAATCACTATTTCACTACCATTTGACATAGTCTTTCTCCGAAGTACATGATAGGGTTTGTTCGATTAAGTGATAAGAGTCATGAGTAGTGGCACTTGCACTAACAGGGAATGATGTGTTTATCATAATGCCTAAATATCGATTGAAACCAAAAGATATCCCTTGATATGACCCCAAAATGTGTTTTTTTTACACCTTTTCAATGCGAGATGTATCAATTTGTTGCTTTTTAAAACTATTAGGCCGTGACAATTCATCACATAATCTCACCGTGGCCCACTCGTGGGGTCACGGGACACCCGTGGGCTCGGGCCCACCAAACTCACAGGTCAAGAGCGTTGACTTGCACATGCACTCGGTGAGGTTCATTGTTTCCCAAAACCTTATGGCTATAGGAGGCTTAGCTCACCAAGTATATATGCAAGTCACAACCCACTTTTTTTATCGATGTGGGATCTTGTCTCACATGTGAAGTATTTCCAACAAAAACCTTTAAAATGTGACCTTGCTTTTACACTATGTTGTGGCTTACTACTAAAGGCCCGGTTTAAATCACCTCTAATATACAACTTACTGATCATCGGTATGTTTTGAGGTAAATAATCTACATCCACTTAAAATTTCATTTCGAGTGATTTCTCTCTTTTCACTTGTGGTGCATTAACACTTCAAACATATAAAATCTCTTTACTATATATAATATTCACTTTTATAATCCTATCATTCTTACTACATACCTATACTACATCATTAATTGTTCGTTCATCCGAAATAACACCAGCTCCAATCTTTTGGTGGTTTTCTTGAACATTGTAATATATATTCGCGCCTTTACCTTGTTGTCTCTAATGTACTTTATCTCATGTAAGCATTATATGTTAATCTTAACTTACCCTTGATTTTCGTTTACATCCTATTCTCAAAAGACTATGTACTTGAGGTCATTTTACAACCATGATAGGGAATGTAACGTGCGCTTCTAGGCTCTAGTTGCAACCTAGACCTAGTAATGTAACAAGTGCTTTCTCATTTAACACTCTACTCGATTAATGTCGCATGTCGCTTTCACGTTGCAAACTTAGTAGCTTTTGCTTACATTCCGCCGTCGTTGTGCAATTACGACCCCACGAGAATTGAAGTTTGCATTAATGATCTTTAGATATAAATGTTTACAGTGAGAAAACTAGCATTCGCAGGTTAAATTAAAAAGTATTATTGGAACCATGTAATAAAAAACTCTCCTGTTACGTTATGTAACACTCGTTATGTACCTGTTTGAGAGTTTACGCGACGTTAAATCCCGTTATATAACGGTGTGTGAAATTTTTATGGTCAAAAATGATGTGTTGATCGTTATGTACTGTGTAATGCTTGTTATTTCACCATCACAACGATATTCAATGTTACAATGGTATTTAATTTGATTAATAACGATTAACTTTTAATTATTACGATCACTTAAATTGTAGTTTGTCATTTTTAGGTTGATAAACAAAGTTATTAATTAATAACAAATAAGTCAATTTAATTATACACTTAAAAAAACTTTAAATATACCAATTATGATAGCTATAGGCAATTTTTTGCATTACAATAGTAGTTCAACAATAAAAAAGCAATTATAAGTTCAAAATTCCCTTTCTGTGATTTTTTTTTTTTGAAAATGACACTGTATCGGCCTTCGATTCGCGTTATTATTCCATCTAGTCGTTTTCAGCGACAGCGTAGCCGTTTCCACAAACGCATCGGCAACCACGGTTTTTATTTTCCATGATTGGAACTGGTTGAACTCATTATAATCTAATTGATCTTATACAAACTTATTGGAACTAAAGTGAACTTAAGTTAAACTCAAAAATGAGCTTTGTATTGAAATACTTGAAATATGTGATATTTAGTTGCACATGACGTTTGCTACCAAGGGTCAACCAGAAATAATCTCTTTGTTAATTTTATCATTAACAAGGGTATGTTTGCGTATATCTGATCTTCTAAAACCCCACCTTAAATGGCATTGGGGTAATGGAATGTTGTATTGTGATTTGTAGTGCAATCTTACGAGCATTATATTTTTGGTTGAATGGAGTGAAATTCTAAATCTGGTGTCCATTGAATTATTAAGGGCGGTGTTAACCTAATTGGCTATAAGAACTCTCCATTTTTTCCGAAAATATCCCTAAATTCACTCCAGTTGATTTGTAAGATGATTGGTGAACTTCCTCTTGAAATAAGAAAAGGTTTAAAATAGTTTTAGAAAGAGGAAGGGATTGCTTTGGGTTTTGATTTTTTAATTTGTGTTTATGAAGCGAAGCTTGTTCATTAGTTTTTGTATGGCTTTCCTTCTGCATGGATATTTTTGACATCATTGATATTGTTTAGGCAATACAAACATGTTGCTTTCTTAGACGCTCATTTATAACTATTGAGACTTTTGGTTTCTCATTTCTTGTGGTTAAGAGAAAAGTCAATGTTTAGAATATAACTTTCATATGTTTTAGATCAAAAGTGCTCGGTGTAGATGAATGGAGTATATTTTATCCTTTTGTATATTGAAATATTTTGTATTCATGCTTGTAACATTACATTCTATCATTTTGTAGTTTAGTGGTTTTGTAAATTTCTCTAAGGTTTGCTTTGTTATGTAATTGCAGTTTCTGTGGACTATATTAAAATTCTTATTGGCTTTTGGGAACACATGAAGATGTGTCTTAGGTTCTTAGCTTTCATTGATATTTCCAATCCCCAAATTTTTTTTATGGTCGAAGTCCAATTGATTAAAGACAATAATTAAAGTTGCATAACTATGCTGCTGACTGTTATTCCTTCTTGACATTAAGAGCACGATTGTTTGGTTTGTTTATAAAGTCCCTAGCCATCTTCACTTACTAATTTGTTTAGCTTCCCTTTTGCTGCTTGCTCCAGGGTGAGAGTTGATCTGTATTTTCTTATCCTTTTTGCAATTTTAATTGTTGAAATGGATCATTCTTGTTGCTGGACAGGGTTGCTCATTATGGTGAGCTTGCACCTGAATGCATTAAATCGTACTACAAATATGGTATAGCATTGCTGAAACAAAGCACAGGAGGAGGCTGATCCCTTGGGAGCTATGCCTAAGAAGGATGCAGAATCTCGGCAAGGTTCTTTTAAGAGAGATTCTGCAAAAGAACTCTGTCGATGCTGAATCATCCATCGCCTCTGTATCAAGTAATGCTGAGCATTTCTGCAAGTTCAAATCAGCAGCAGAGCACAGATGACGGTAATTCTATCAGTGTGTCTATTAGATATCCATTATTTTCCCTCAAAGATCATTTTTAGTACGATTTTTCCTTGATATGTGGTAAAGAAGATTCTTTGTTGTGATTTGTCAACACCCTTACGTTGCCATTATTATATGCTTGAAACACTTTTTTTGTTCCAAATTTATGTAAAAGAGGTATAATGCACTGCATATCCTCTCACTACTATTTTTTCTTTTATATGAAATAGTTCCCGACAAGGACGAGGGAGATGAAGAAAGTGATACAGAGGAACTTGCTGAAGCAGAGGAGGATGAATCTGACTTGGACTTGGCTTGGAAAAATGCTTGATCTTGCTAGGGCCATATCAGAAAAGCACTCTAGGGAGACAATAGACATGGTTGATATATTGTCAGCTCTAGCTGAAGTTTCCCTTGAAAGAGGTATCATCTAATAATTTTTTTTTAAAAAAGCTGCCACTGACTACCTTAGTTTTGTAACCATTACAACCATTTTCACTGTTCTATATAGTTTTCCTAGCTGTCTTATATCTTTTACTGGTACTGCTTTTCACTATATCTGGTCCGACTTATTGGTTTCTCATTGCAGAGGATATTGAGACATCTCTCGGCGATTATGAGAAAGCTCTTACGATCCTGGAGAGTGTGGTTGAACCAGACAGTCGTTACATTGCTGAATTGTTATCCTTTAGCTTTGCCGAAGTCGGAAGTCTTTGATGATTTAAATTTATCCCAGGGATTTTAAATCATGAAAATAGTTTTTGGATATGGCTTTTCTGTGCACAGCGCGTTAAGACATGTTCATGGCTCTAGTCAGGCTTCCTCCATCCCTTATGAATTACCGTTAGTGCAGTGCTGATTGTTCTGGTATTTAGAGTGCTTTATTTGAGATCCAATGCTTTTTATTAGCAGAATATAGATCATATATTTATATTTCATTGTTTGTTCAGTTGTCACCTTGATTATAAATGTAAGAAACTTTCGCATCTGCCTTTGCCTAGAGGTTGGCTCCAGGGCTCAAGAAGCCATTCCATATTGTGAGAAGGCTATACACATCTGTAAATCAAGGATGCAGCGCCTGTTAAATGAACTGAAAGGCATGCCAGGATTGACTACCTCAGCTTCTTATGATTCAGGTGAAGGTCTCAGTCATTCTTCCATTGAGTCCAAGTCTGAAAACTCTGCTTCTGATAAACAAGCAGAGATTCAAACACTAAAGATGCTCTGCAGTGATCTAGAGAAGAAGGCAAGTCTCTCTCTCTCTCTCTCTCTCTCTCTCTCTCTCTCTCTCTCTCTCTCTCTCTCTTTCTCTCTCTCTCTCTCTCAATCTATCTATCTATCTATCTATCTCTTTTTATGTTGATGCATACGATTGCAGTCACGCTAATAACCCTATTCCCCAAGAATTCATATTGTTTCTAGGATGATTTTTAAGCTAACTTCTGTCACCACTTACCAGCTTGAAGATCTGCAGCAATTGGTGTCAAACCCACATCTATCCTGACTGATATACTGGGATTGGCAGTAGCAAAATCAAGGGCTAATGAACAGGCCACTGCTTCAGCAGGAGCAAGTTCATCGCGTGTTGTGTTGTCGCTGGCAATGGAGATTTTGGTTCACCCACAGTATCCAGTGCTCACACTAATGCAACCAGCGAAGTTACATCTTGGTGTTGTGGGCAGGGGAGTGAAGCGTGTCAATATGAACGCTGAAAATGTAGAATCAAGTGCTAGTAAACGTCCTGCTGTTGATGTTAAACCTGACACAGGTGACAGTGGTGCTTGACCGGTTTCAGTCTCTTCAGATTTACTGCAATAGGATGGAGTAGATACTTGTGAACGTCTCTCACCCTAATTGAACGGCAATCTAGATCTACTATTTCATGCATGTATGACCTGGATCTTGGATAGTAGTTTGGCTTTGATTCCTGAAATAATGTTGGGTGTGGGTTATGTAATGTATGCTGTAATTCTGCAGCCTGAGGTGAGGGTTGTTGTGTTGGTCCGTTTGTTGCCTTTATCAACGTCTCATGTGCCCTGCATTATAAGGATGGGGGAAGTTGGGACTGTATTAACCTGTTGGGGTTGGGAAGAAGCTAAAGGTGGTGTATCATATTCGTAATGTAAACCGCTTTGCAACGCACGATTGATATATTTAGAGCTAATTAAAAGTGTTTGCGGACACGGTCGAATGTTGTTTGCTGCAGATTTGTGGTTTCATGTTAGGTTTTCAGGAACGCCCTGGCCCTATTACGCTGGGTCGGTTCTTATGGCTTGCAATCCAGGCTAGGTTGATTAGCTCTAACGACTTGCGTTGTTATTAAATAGTGGTTACGAAAATGACTTTTAGTATTAATCTTCACGCTATTTTCTCAAATTATTTCAACTTGATTATTGTGAGACAGTTTTATCATGAGATAGATTCATACAATTAGTTTATTTTTTTAATTGATTAATTTAAGGTTATAATTGATCAATTTAAAATTATAATTGGTTCCTTTAAAATTATAAAAAG